>CAJNIZ010043768.1:29880-41982 GCA_905231905.1 Symbiodinium pilosum
TAAACCCTAAACCCTAAATACGAAGGCCGCCCTGGGATAAGAGAGAGCACTGCAGCCACTGCAGCCTTTCTCTGGGGATAAGGGTTCAGGGTTTCAGGGTTTAGGGTTTAAGGGTTTAGGGTTCAGGTTCAGATTGTTGTGAGAAAGTTACAGGGGGAAATGGACGGTGCTGCACGATGCATGATTCAAGCGATTTTTTTGAAGCTGGCCTGCTGGCAGTTTGCATGGAGCAAGGCTGCATGGCCCGCCATTTCGCTCTGCGGGGTAAATACTACATTTTGCAACCTGTTGGCACAACAAGCTGATAGAGGCATATGGCAACGTGCCAGGAAGTCTGTGTCCCAACATTAATGAAATTGTTATAGGAACTCGCATTGCGCAAGCCGAATATGTAGGCTGGGCTTGTACTGAAACTTGAAAGCACCTACCGTCCGCTCGGATCTTTGCATTGCGGTTCTGGTCTCAAGGACAGCCATCTCCCAATGCTTTCTATGCTAGTAGTGCAGTTGTGCTGTCGTTACTAGTACTATTGCTCTTATACAGTTTTGATTCCATGAACCTACCCCTAAACCCATACATTGCTGTTCTCCCTCCCGCTGTCACACGGCCTCCGTACGGCGCGGCAGCAAAAGCAATGCCAGGGACCGACATGGCTGGTTCTCTTAGAGAGCTGCCCAGGAACCCCAAACACGACAACAAGAAAGCCCCTAAACCCTAAACCCTAAAAGACTGTAATTTCAGAGCCTTTCATCCAAGAAGAGAGATGATGAACATATGGGATTCCAAGCAGGAGCTATTCGCATCGTGATGTGCACAGCTTGAAGTCTGGAACTTCGAAGTCAAGTCTAAGCTTGGGCAGACGGCGTTGCCACATGGTCTAGGGTTTTGGGCTTTAGGGTTCAGGGCTATTGAGGTGCGACAGCCGGGTTTCCTTTCATGGTCTTAGACTTGTCTGCCGGAATCCATGTCATGCCTTGCACAAGAACTACAAGACTGCATCCCTATAAGGGTCAGGATAGGTGCATCTTTGTTGATGACAACAAGTATCCCCCGATAGGAAAGATTATCACATGGAAAAGGAAACGGACACTCATTGGAGAAAGCAACTATATGCCATGATAATATGAGATCTTTCTCGTTCCTAGCATAGATAGCACTAGTGCTTCGCATTATACCTACATAACCCTGAATCCCATCAACTCATCAACCATCGTCACCCTCTCTTTCAGTTTCAAATTCTTCTCCATTTGACGCTCCGTTAGGGGTAACATGTTTTGAGTTCCTGAAGTGCATTCATGCTGGCATGGGGGTTCCCAGGAGTAGGGGTACCATCTTGGGGTCCCCAGAGTAAGGACTGTAAGATTTGGAGTGTATATATATATATAGGGGGCCCCAATGTATGGAAACTACCACATAACCCAGCAATACTCATGAAAGATCATTGCCATCATCTGGAGGTCATTCGTCACCTTCGAATGGCATACTTATAGGCTAAAAACTTTACTGGAACTCTATGGAGTTTGTGTGGGCTGTACATGGGGGCTATGTAGGGTGTACTAGGTTTGGGGAGTATGGCCCGGTGGTTTCTGTAGCTGTGCCTAAGTTGCAACCCCTTTTTGGGGAGGGGGGCACCATCCACTGCCAAACCAGGACCCTGAACTCTGAGACATGAAAACTTCCCGCAAAACCTTGTGAGTCCATATCAGATTTTTGCATGTCCCCTTCTACACCAAAAGCCTTCCAAATGTCAAGCAGAATCAACAACGACGCATACACGTGCAACCCTCCGCCAAAATCAAA
The DNA here is from genome assembly GCA_905231905.1 of Symbiodinium pilosum. Classification (NCBI taxonomy): domain Eukaryota; class Dinophyceae; order Suessiales; family Symbiodiniaceae; genus Symbiodinium; species Symbiodinium pilosum. Next base: position 31,681 of record CAJNIZ010043768.1, read on the forward strand.
ATCGTCTTGAGTGCAAGAACGGCCTTCGGCCCGGGAGGCTCACCGTCAGCCGCTCCAGACGTCCTTCATCTTTTTTAGGGTTTAGGGTTGACGCCGCAAGTTTAATGCTTAGGGCTTGGGATTTGTTCAAGACTGTTCCACAAAACGACGCCGCTGATTGCTAAGGGACTGGTCTTGAAGGAATAGTGAACAACGTTGCCATGACCGACCAAGAGGCAATTCACAACCCACGTTTCCCCACCCTGCTGCCTGACCCCTGGACAGGATTCTAAGGAACTTAAACTAAGTTACCATTATGCGGGAAGCCCTATCATGTGCTGTTTCCATGTTGTGCTAACTTATTTTGAGCTTAAAGCACATCCAGTGACACCCACATCTTGCTGTATTCCCTGGACCCAGACGTGCCCACATGGGCCAATTCCTTCCACACTCAAACAGCACTGCCTGGACAAAGTCTGAAAGGGTAAATGTAAGCCCAGGATTAATAAACCCCGTCCTTTGGAGGGCCTTAAGATCAGGATCCCTATTTTAATCCCTATTAAGGGGAGGGGGTTGATTAATCAGGGGTCTGGGTTAGGGTTCTGGGATCCAAAAGGTTTGGGACCCAAAAACCTAACCGAAATTCCTCTACCCTAAACCCCAGACGCTACACCCTGAATTCCCTTTACCCTGAACCCTAGACCCTAAGCCCTAAATTCCCGAAACCCTAACCCCTAGACCCTAAACCCTAAATTCCTGTTACCGTAGACCCTAGACCCTAGACCCTAAATTCCCTTTACCCCAAACCCTAGACCCTAAACCCTAGACCCTTATAAACCCTAGATTCCCTCTACTCTAAACCCTAGACCGTAGACCCTAAATAGTAGCTTCCATTTTATTTTCCCTTATCCAACATATACCCTAGATTCCCTTTAAAGGGGTTCCATGTCTCCTGGCATACTCCGAGCCTAGCCCGCCGCCTTTCGGCGAGCCTAAAGCTCTGCTGGGCAGGCAACCTCCCCGGGCCCTTTTGAGGGTTTAGGGATTTAGGGTTTAGGATTTAGGTTTAGGATCTAGGGTTTAGGATTTGGGGTTTAGGTTAGGGTTTAGGATCTGGGGTTTAGGGTTTAGGGCTTAGGATTTGGGATTTAGGGCGTAGGGTTTAGGGCTTAGGATTTAACGTCTAGTGTTATTTTTAGGATTTAGACGTTTAGGACTAGGATTTAAGGTTTAGGGTAGGTCATGTGAAGGGACTAAGACTTGGGGCTTGAGATTAGAATTTATGGTTTTTGGATTACAGGCTTCAGGAACCGCACAAGTAATTCAAGAACGCAAAGAGGGGACTATATCGGGAATTTCTTGAGCATTCTATAGTAGACAAAAAACGAAATAGTCTAGGCAATAAGGGAGTTTGATAAGCCCAACGCCTAGAATAACCACCCTATAAATGCCACGTGATAGTCACGGGGTGCTAATTTTAGCGGTTCGGGGTTGGCAAAATCAGCTTGTTGCTAAGAGACTCCTGTAATATACAGGGATCATTAGGGGGCCTCTTAAAAGTCTGACATAAGGCTTGAAGATATATACAGGTACATAGGAAATGCAGGGGTTAGAGCTTCGAAGAATTGGATGTCCCTTTCTGGCAGTCCCCTTGACAAGGGTAATCTACACGTGGAGGTGAATAGAAACTAAACCCTAAAACCTAAACCCCAACATAATATGGGGATATGCGGTGGTGGGTGCTTTGAAACCATTTACGACTGTAGCTGATAGTTGTAAGTCAAGTAAAACCCTATTGGGGGACTTGGCAAAGGGAATATTCTACAAAACCCTAAAACCTGAAACCCTAAACCCTGAACCCTGAACCCTAAATCCTTCATCCCTAAACCCTAAACCTAAACCCTAAACCAGGGGTTCCACCCGCCACTCCCCTTGAAGCACGTGCAGGCCATGGCAGGCCATGGAACCTATCAAGCACTGAGGGGGGGATACTCTAGGTGGACCCCCACCCTGTAATAGTGGCTATAAGGGAAAATGAGGAATATATTAGGGTCCTATTATATTCCTATTATATCACTATTGCAGGGTGGGGGGGGGTCCACCCAAGATATACTGCAAGAAAGCGATGTGATCTACAACGTGATTACTACAATATCTTCCTGCCTTGCTGTAGTTCAAAACTCGGCTTCTTGTGCTGGCGGCCACCAAATTTGAGATTTTCTATCCCCGTTGCTGATATACCTGTGTCACGAATGCTTCGCAAGCACAGGCTGCACAAAACAGCGTGACAGTAAATGGGCTTGCCGCAGGCTAAGCACACGCGTTGCGGACCTGCGTCACACAAAGGCCATCCGAACCAAACACAAGCCAAACAGTTTCAACTCGCAGCTGTGCAAACCTGCAAACCCACCATAATCCGTTTGCAGTACTCACAGGGTGCCTCGTTGCCAAAACCATGATCCTTTTGGATACCCTAAACATTACGGCCGCCTCATACTAGGGCTGAAAGGGAAACTACAAAATTAACAACCTATCATGTAGAATAGCCAATAGCCTACGCAAGGTCAGCCCCGTGAATCCCCAAATCCAAGGGAGCCTCGTGGAGGAGGGCTTGCCGCAGGCAAAGCATATACGCCCATTTCCCCATGCCGAGTTTAGGGCTGTAGGATTCAAGGTCTGGAGTTTTGTGGCTTAACCGGTGCGCAATAAACCCTAAACATTAAGGGTTAGCATGTAGAGTTCAGGGTCTGTTTGTTTCGGGCTCAGGGTTTAGAGTGAGGTCTGAAGATGGGTTGCGACATTGCGCACTCATTGTTTCCAACACTTGGATCCGCTTCCCTGGAAAAAGAGGAAGCTGTGTGGGTGCTTAGTCAAACTTCAGCGAGGACACCCTAACCCTAAATCCTGAAAGCTAAACCCTACATCCTCAAAATCCTAGCTGCAGAATTCTCGGGCTGACATGGCTGCGGGCAGTCAGGTTAGGGGGAGGGATTAGGGAGTTTAGGGCTTAGCATTGGGATATGGAAGCTGCTCAGAGAAATGAGGTGATCACAGGGGGATCAGGGAAGCGAATCACTGTAATCCCCATGGAACTCTTATTTAAACATGCTTTGCTATAATTCCCTAGGGTCATACGACAATCAAATATACTCCAAACACAACATGATTCCTAAGGAGACTGCAGATGCGGGTTCTAGAGGGGCATTCGAAAACCACCCATATCCTAAACCCTAAATCCTAAATCTCAACCCCTAAACCCTAAACCCTACATTACAGGTGTATTCTTAGGGGCTGGAGGAGCTAAGAAACTGCAGAGCTTCAGGGCTTAGGATTTAGGGCTTAGGGTGCCATACGCTGCTTCTTTGATGTCTTTGTAAGAACCCTAAACCCTAAACTCTGAACCCTGAACCCCATTCCTGGACATGAGGGGGCTCATTGTTGCGCTAAAAGCGCAGTTATAGTTAACCTTGTCATATTAATCCTGAACCTCCGTCATATTAATCCTGAACCTGCGTAGTTGCCGGCCTGGTGGAAGAGGTAAAGGGTTTAGGGTTTGGGGTTAACCCGAAACCCTAGACCCGGCACCGCCATGCATCCCTTGCAGATGTCAGCTCCATCTGTGAGGATCCCTACCTGGAAAGCCCAGCTGTAGAGTTTAGGGTTTAGGGTTGGACGATGGGCCATCTCCACCCAAGCTAAAGGCAAGTTAGAGTAAAGTAAACCATTTTCGTCCCTGAAGCTCTATCCTGAGCCACATTGCACACCACCCGACACTCTTTACTTGCAAAAGCCTCATTATCAATCTTGCTATTCCTCGAAATAAGCCGAACACTTTGCTTCGTCGTATTAGTAATGAGCTGTGGTCTGTTTTCGAATTAGTATACATAAGGCCCAATTAGACCTCAATCTGAAACTTGAAGCCCAGGACAACAACAAATAGCCGTCTGCAACCTTGAACCTAAACCCAGAGGCCGCTCCACTCTACACCCTAAACCCAAGCCCTGAACCCCCTGAACCTCCCAAACCCTAAACCTTGAACCCAAGCCCTGAAACCCCTGAACCTCCCTCAAACCTAATTAGTTCTACTCTCGAGAGCCAACAAATCTTAAACCCTTGCCTCATCAACTCTAGATCTTGAAAAAACCCAGGCATACTAGGTTTAGGGTTTACAGTTTGTCTCCCTAACAGTATTGTAGCGACCCTATGACCTTAACCCTGAAAGCATCTGCAACAGTGGAAGCTCAGAACGGTTCCCTTGCATTTATCTTATCCTTCTCGGGGGTTCGGGTCTTAGAACCTTGCACCCTGCACCCCCAACCTACACACTAAGCCCGGAATTCCAAACCCCATAGACTCTAAACCCAGGACCTGAACCCTAAACTTAGCCTGAAGCAGGAACCTTGAGCAACCACACAATGTTTTCAGGCCTGTGCCCGCAAGGTAGCATCCTTAACAGGTTCCCCCGATAAAGCCCGTAGTTAATCTCCAGGGGGTCACCACAAGGCTACCGAATCCTGGGGGAAACAACGAAACCTTGGATCGCTCGCGTAGAGCACAAGCCCTATACCAGGAATCCTGAGCAAACCCTCGGCCCAAACCGGAAACCCCAAACCCTAAACCCTAAACCCTCAACCCTAAACCCTAAACCCTCACCACCACTCCTTTTTCTCACAGCTCCTCCCTAAGCCGGACGCGGTATGTGGAAAGGATGGCGGCGCTGCCGTCGTCGAGCTTATGGACCTGCAAACTCAAGGGTTTAGATATGTTCCCCTAAGGGTCCAAGGACCCAAATAATAGGGTTTTAGGCCCAAATGCTATAGTATTAACTTGAGCCCTAAAAACCCTATTATTTGGGTCCTTGGACCTATAGGTTGAGTAGACATGGGGTTCAAGGCTTCGGCTTTTGGATCTAGGGTCTGACAGTAATCGTAATAGAAACAATAATAACAGTTAATAGTAATAGTACTAACAATAGTATTAGTAATAGTAATAGTAATAGTAATAGTAATAGTAATAGTAATAATAGTAATATTAATAGTAATAGTAATAACAATAGTAATAGTAATAGTAATAGTATCAGTAATAGTAATAGTAATAGTAATAATAATAGTAATAGTAATAGTATCAGTAATAGTAATAGTAATAGTAATAATATTAGTAATAGTAATAGTAATAGTGATAGTAATAGTAATAACAATAGTATTAGTAATAGTAATAGTAATAGTAATAGTAATCTGATATAGGGCTAAGGATGGAAGGCTCAGGGCGAAGGATGTAGGATCCAGACTATCGAGCGTGGCACGTAAGGCTGAAGTGAAGTAAAGCTTAGGGTTTAGGACGTTGGCGCTCCATGATTTTTCCATTTGGCTATTAATTTGGGGGTGTAGGCTCTGAGGGTAGATTCCTCAGGAAGAAACCGCGCTCCTCTCCTTGCAATATCACTGAATCTTCTGGTGCGGGCCCAGAATAAGTATGGAATCAAATCGCTTGCAAGCTGTAATTAAAGAAAGGAGAAATCTAGCTTCCCAAGTAACCCCTCAATAATAATTACAAGGGTGCCAGACCCCAAAATAAAAGGGAAATAGGGTAATACCGGGGTACTAGGAAAGGATCTCTGACCCAGCCTCGGGCTCATGGTTTAGGGTTCAGGGTTTAGGGTTTAGGGATCAGGGTTTAGGATTTAGGGTTTAGGGTTTAGGGTAGAGGGTTTAGGTCTTGAAGTTGAGGGTTTAGGGTTGAGGGTTTAGTGCTTGGGGTCTTGGGATCCGCGCACTAGCTCTAGATCATCCCAATAATTACTTGAAGGGTTTAGGGGACGTGTAAGTAGGATAACAATGGGGAGAACTAGGGTTACTCTGTGGGTTCTAGGGCATATCAACTTACTTAAGTGCCCCTGACCCTCCAAAGTAATACCTTCAATTGTGTTGTCCATGCCTTCATTCGCGCGTAGCGGTCAGCAAGGTAATGAACAGCCAGCTCTTGACGGGGGTGCAGGGGGAAAAGGGGAAGTTCGAGTTCCAAAAAAAACACAAAAAAGAAACTGGGGTGTGGTTGTGGGGTCAGGGGACTTAGTAAGTAGGTTAAGAAGCACTGTACTAGATATAGTGGCCCTAGTTATCCCCGTTCTCAGACTACTTGCTAAGTTCTCCTGACTCTAAACCCTAAACCCAAAACCTTCATCTCCCCATGAGCCTCCAACTAACGGTTCTTGTTCAAACTTTTGTTATGGGGGAGGGGTACCTTGAAAGGGGGTATAGGCTGCATATAGGAGTAGTATAGGAGTATATATCGATCTTCTAGGGCTTTGGGTTTCCCAAAATTTCAGTGTATCTTTTTTGGCTTCTTGATTAAGGACTATTGTATTTTGGGGGGTCTATATTGTGGTTCCCCCCCCCATGTTTGGAAACTATTGCATGGGCCCAGCAAGGTGAGGGAGCATGAACGAGCAATTGCAGGTTCAGGGTTGTGGTCCCCCTTAAGTAGATAGAGTATGGGATATATGGGACTCTTAGTATAATGTACCCAAAGCCATATTCTATCTACTTAAGGGGGACTATGAGGGTTTACTTGGCGGGTCGGGGCGGACTTCTACAGTACACTTATAACCACTACGCGATACGACGCTTCGTAAGACCCGAATAGTGTCTAAGTGTCCTGCTCCTGCAATACCACCCCCATCCCTTGACTTTCACCCTAGTTACAGGGTTTGATAGCCTAATGAAATTAGACCTGTGGACATTACCCAATGTAGCCTTTGTATACACCCCCATTGAGCGGTGTAGGGGTCTTGCGATAATTGAGCTACAAGGGCAATATTGTGCAAGTATAGGACACTTCCCCTGAACCTCCACGTAGGTTCATCATTGGGCTCCAAGTACAATAATAGGTTGGTTATACTTGGAGGTCAGGTGGACGTAGAACAAGGGTTCATGGTGGGGATAACTGGGGTCATTACATTGTCAGAACCTGTTCCCTAAAACCCTCCCTTTGGACCCTAAGGAACAAACCTCAATACACCCATGCCGTGAAAGCCTCCAGCTTTTGGACCGAATCACCCTAATCCCACCTAAGCCCTAACACCAGCCCTACGATCCAGGAAGGGATAGCTCATTCACTCCATTGCATCTGCAATGTCTTGTCAGTCCTGTCATCGTTCAAACGAGAGGCTTGCCCAAGTGGCAACGCTGAAAATGGAGACAATGTGTCTCTGGCATTTCCTGCCGGCAGCTTGAACCCTGTTCCTAGCACGGCTACGAACCGGCAACCTGTACAAAGGCCGGCGCTGTATGGCCACGGGTGATTGGCTCGCAGTGACTAGCAAGCAGCAGCCAATCCCTTACATGACGACCTGCATGGGGCTTCCACAGTCGCTCTGGTCCACGTCGTTCAGCACGGAGAGGTCGAAGCCCTTGCTGGATGCGATGGCCCTCACCTTCTGCACCAGAGTTTCATCCCTCTTCTGTTCACCTGGGTTGGCCCCAAAGCCCTTTGAAACATATTAGTATATAGGGTCCCTTATTACAGCCACTAGGGAAAATATTAAACATTTCAGGGGCCTACCCAGTCACGCGTGAAGATCCAGAGACCCGAGTCGTTAGTGCCGGTTCCGGTCTGACAGCCCTTCTCGGCCGCAACGGAGGGAGCCCCGCCAGAGATCAAGGCATAGCCGGCCGCCTCATCGTAGTCAATCACCCAGTACGGCCCGGCTGCCTGGGTTGCTGATGAGGAACTTAATCTGAGTTACTATCTTAGGGAAACCCTATTATTAAACACGAATATATATATATATATGTATGTATATACCCATTATGGTAACTTAGTTTAAATTCCTTAACAGCAATCCAGCTGCAAGGGTGGGCAGGAAGCACGGGGCGACTTCCAGCTTGCCGCGAGCCTTGTCCACGACTTTGGCGCAGATGTAGTTGCCGGAGTCATGGACGGTGTGCGGTGCCGCAACCTTGGCCCACATTACCCTAGGAAGAAAAACGGATCCTTTTTACACAAATATAAGGAATCCCATATCCCAAAAAGTGAAAAAGGATCCCTAACATTGATCCAGCAACCTCCTCCGCATGGTTGTGTACATTCACCTGAGCCGGGGTTCAATTCTCTACCAAGCAATTTGATTTCTGATAGTCACACTGAATACATTATACCTATATAACCCCAAATACTTACTATAGTAGTTTCCATTGTATTTTCCGTTATCTCAATATAACCTACCGTGAAGAAAGGCAAACAAAAAATTGGCCACGAGGACTGAGTCACGTCATAGCCCCAGAAGCTCTTCTTTTCCTTGAGGCTGTATTCGGCATACACGCAGCGATTCCTCGAATATCGCATGAAATACCTCCTAAGGAACTAACCTTAGAGCAAGGGAGCAGGAGGATGAATCCCAAGATATCCCTGGGGTCCATATGGGTACCCGGGCTTTGTAGGGTGTAGGGTTCAGGGTCTCAAAGCTACACGAAGAGCGAGTAGAACATCCAGCCGACGTAGAGACTTTTTCACCCTAAACCCTAAACGCCTAAACCCCTAAACCGTCTGATTCTGCAGGCAGATGAATGGGCTTGGTTCTTTGAAATACTCACTTCACTGGCGAGGAAAACCTCAGAGAATTGCCAGTACCCAAAGTGATTATTCAGCGATTCTTGCCCATTTTAGCTTACTGGTTCTTACTAGGGAATATGGGAATGTAAGGCCTGAACAACATCTTTTATACCGTTTTCCCGTATTCCCAACGAAGCCTAAACCCTAAACCCTAACCCCACACATGTATATATATATATCAGCATATGCATTTATGTGTCTATCTTTTTCTCTACTTATCTATCCATTCATTCAATTATTGCTTATGGGAAAACCTTTTGATTTTCCCATATATTCCTTTCTCAGAACTAGTCAGCTAAGAGTATTTGGAATGGTGCGGAAGTAACGAAACAGGCCTACCCAAGCACCATGGCGGATCCAAATAGCCCAATGTAGGTAATGTAGGGTTTAGGGTTTAGGGCTTAGGGAGCCAGATAGCCCAATTTAGGTACTATTTACAGACTGTAGGCGCCAATGCATGTGTTATGTGTATACTTGGATCGAATAGGGCTATAAGGGGACCTCAGCGTTCCATGTTGAGAAGTTCTCCAGTGCTGCTGAAATGCTGGGTCTTCGGCAGGTACTTGGTCTCCTCCAAGTCACAAGCTCCAGAGCTGCTACTTTCAGGCCTACCTAGGGTTTGTGGTTCAGGGGCTTTGCAGCTGTAAAAGGAAACTCCTACACTGAAAAGTACACAGGATCTCTAACATCTACGTAGTCTAGCGGCCGTAACATTGACTTGTCAGTTCTCCCATCACGGTAAAATCCACTATGAGACATTTATTATGAGATGCAAGTACATAACTGAAGTTGCCATGATCCCCATCACTGACATTCCCAAGAAAGGACCTGAACTCCGGGGGACTTCCTCACGCATTAGATAGGATACTTGAGCAATTTGGACATCTGAAATTATCCAGGCCCATCGGGTCTTGGCGTACCCATGACTTAGCGGAATATCCTTGGGCATCGCGCTGCATCGAACACCTTCTAGTGAGAGAGAGAGAAGCTGTAAACTGCGGCAAGGTGTTAAAACATCTTCCGTGAGTAATGGAACCCTAAACCCTAAACCCTAAACCCCCGTGAGTAATAGAGCCCTTCCTTCGCAAAGCAACAGAAACGCGCCGTACACCAGACCCAGCCTCGCACTCTTGAAGAGAATACCTGCTTCCCCGATTTAGGGTTTAGGGTTTAGGGGTTAGGGGCCTACCTCTAAGATATGGGTATTTCAATGGGTTTATGGTTTAGGGTATTTCAAAAAGATCAAGATTCCCTGGATTTTTGTTCGCCGAAAATTGTAATCCTTGTATGATAGGCAACCCATCAGCTGGCTTGTTTAGGGTTTAGGATTTAGGGTTTAGGGTTTAGGGTTTAGGGATGCCCCGTGCAAGAGGTTAACAGAACTTTGCTGGCTCCTGGGGATCCCATGAGAAGACCACCCAAATGCAAAGAGGTGCCACAAGCAAAGGCACGATAACTTTGACAACCCACCATATAAGGCACTACCCTAAACCCTAAACCCTAAACCTTAAACCCTAAACCCTAAATCCTAAACCCTAAACCCTAAACCCTAAACCCTAAATCCTAAACCCTAAACCCTAAGCCCTAAACCCTACCCCCGTTTTATCCCTGAGGTCTCCATCTGCTGTTGGCTATACCAGCGCTTCGAAATGAACGCGTCAAGGTCGAAGTCCTTCACCTGACTTGGCTTTTCCAGATTAGGGTTTAGGGTTT
>CAJNIZ010043768.1:42082-54171 GCA_905231905.1 Symbiodinium pilosum
GGTTGACTTTTTGCCATTAGGGTTTAAATTATTATGTGAAAAGAGAGGTTTAGGATTTAGGGTTTAGGGGTTTAGGGTTTAGGGTTTAGGGTTTAGGGTTTAGGATTTAGGGTTTAGGGTTTAGGGGGCGGAAAGGGACTCGAGTAATATAGTACATAGCATGGGGGATCATAAAGGGATTTTTGAGGCCACTTGTAAGTAAGCAGCACATAGGGCCAATTTTGATTAAGATCTACTAGGAGATCCTCTTCTTGGGGTGTGACGGAGTTTATGGAGCACCTTCTGCCCTCTAGCACCTTTCATATCCGTTCGGGCTCTGGAATTGTCGAACTGCTACGCCCCTTTTTTGTATGCATAGGGTTTACGGTTTAGATCTTCATACTCACTGTACGATTGCTTCACGACATAGCAGCGCCTGAACTTGGACGATTCCGACTCTGTGGCAAGGCAGGCTTCAGGACGAACTGCAGCTCACCACTGCTGTGGAAGAGGGAGCAGGGGAGTAACATGAGCCATAGTCCGTATAATCGAGCTGTGTAACCCCCTTTAAGGAGCTTAGAATATAGCTCACATAGGTACGAGCATAGGGGTACTCATAGCTGTGTACACTGAGATCACAAAAGGCAGATGTGCTGAAGCACTGGGAGGATAATTCCTGCCTGAACCCAGCATTCCGGGAGGATCTAAAAATTAGAATATATAGACCCATTATTACCCCTATATAATCCTTATATAATTACCCTATGGTTCTAGGGGATCTAATTTTTTGATCCTTTTGGGGGTCTGGGAAAGACTTTGAAGTTGCCTGAAACGAATTGAGCTTGTATAGCCGCCGCTTGTATGCGGTTAAGGGTTTATGGGGGTTTAGGGTTTAGGGTTTAAGGTTTAAGGGTTTAGGGCTTAGGGTTAAGGGTTTAGGGTTTAGGTTCCAAAGAGAGGAACGCTAAAGCTGACAAACCGCTCTCAAATGCCAGACCAACACGCTACACTTTATAAGAACACGTAACTAAACAGGAGTGTAGCCACAAACGACAACATCTGAAAAAGGGGATTGAAAGAATGCTGCTCATAACTCTACACCCTAGACCCTGAGCCTTAACTTTAATGTCCCTAAGCTCAGGGGCCCTAAACTTCAAGACCCAACAAGAAACTGGGTTGCTCTTGACGACGTTAATTTAAAATGCAATTGTTGGTAAACCGTATTGTTTAAGATATATACCCAGTATGGTAACTTAATCTAAGTTCCTTAACAGCAACCCAGACATGCAGTCCGAGTAGCTGTTTCAAAGCCAGCGGGTGGGCACTGTGCGGCCGGCGTTGGCGGGGAGAGAAACTCCCTTGCACTGGGGGGGAACTAGCGTTACCATGTAGACTATAGGGCTTACTTACCTACTTACCAGGTCCCACTGACCCTCCAAGTAGCAGGGATGCGCCTGCTGAAGCCCTAAACCCCAAACCCTCAATTCAAGTACCGTGGCTTCAGGCTTGCACGGGCTGCCCACGCAGAAGACTTTAAGACTAGGTGACTCTTTATTACTTCGGGCTGCTCTAGGGTTTAGGGCTGAGGGTTTACCACGTCGGTAAATGTCAGAACTCGCGTTAAATACTCGCGCAGAAGGAGAGTGAGTCATCCCCATGTATACCCCTGGTCTATAATTAATAGTCCCTACATTCATTCCCCCACTCCCCCTCAAGCACCAGTTTCCCTAAATAGGGGGACCCCAATATAGACCCCAAAATACTATACTCCTTATTATGGGGACCCCCAAAGGGTAACCCTAATTTTGGGAAACTACCACGTAAGCGCAAACGTCAAAACGTCCAGAAAAACATGGGCAGCTTCCTCCTGTAAAGTAGAAGCCTCGCGCTTAAAAGACTCTTGTGGGGACCCCAAAAAGAAGCTCAGCCCTTAGCGTACGGCCGTTGCAGCATGACCTTATTCCAAACTTGTGCGCCCCTTTCCCGGTGTCTTACTTGAATGACCAACTCCCATTGCTTGAGGCACGCAAGGTAGGGGGCCTAGCTTTGAGAAGCCTATTCACATTGCTTGGCTCTTAATTAAACCCATACAGCAAGTATAAAGGCAGTCACTCTGAAGCGTTTCGCCCCGAACCAGGTTTCTGAGCTCTGTGAGCCGAACCCTGAACAGAAATTCTTAAACCCCAAACCCTAAGCCGAGAACCCTGGAACCCGAGCCCAAATTTCTAGACCCATCTGTACCCGTATACCCGTACATAACCCCACGTAATCCCTAATATCCCAGTAAAACCCTACACCCTAAACCCTATATAACCCAATTATAGCAGTCTCAATTCTTCCATTATCCCTATACAACCCACATTACCCTATCTTATCCCAATATCCCTGAATCCTAAACCCTAAACTGCCCAACAGGCCGCAGGCTAGCAGTCTTCAAGCAAGCCTTAGCTCTGCTCCACTTTCTCTGAGCATCCTACCTACCGTCATGGGAATGTAGGGGAGGGTGTGGGGGTGGAAGGGGAGTACCTTGATAAGGTTTAGGGCTTAGGGTTCTAGGTTTGGGGTTTAGGGGTTTGGGTTTTTTCGGGAGTAGTTACATAAGCCTTTATTCAACCTTATCTATCTCCTATCTGGTCCATGTGGTGCACCTACGCAACTTAACACCCTCCACTCCACCCCCCTGATACCCTCAGCTAAAATGACATGCCCTCTTTTTGTAAGCTACACTCAGTAGAGTGTGTGTATGTGCATATGTATATGTATGTACGTATATACTTATAAAATAGCTGCTAGGATCAGATTACATTATGCGCTGCAGCTCACATGTCAATTTCCCATTTAGAAGTACCGCACTCTCCATAGCGTGGATTTTGGTGAGCATGGAAGCTGTGACCCTACAAGTGCGTTTATAGAAAGTCAACTCAAAAGTACGCGTCCAAACAAAAGGTGAGTTTCAGAACTAGTGTACCAAAGCAGTAATACAGCAATAGGGAGAAACCTGCTTTACAGCCTTCCAACATTTATCCCTACTGTTTGCACCTTAGCTGCTGAAAGCTGATTCGGTTGCGGGCAGGCCGGGGAACCTCAATTTTCTAGTTTTCCTACTCGTGCATAAGGGAGTGGGGAAGATGACCTTTGTAAGACTCTCTATGCAACACCCATAACAGTCCCCATGTCCGGACTTTCAGCACCACCCCGACCCCTGAGGGATAAACAAATCGGAACCTCGAAAAGATGAGCCCACTGCTGGATTGGAGAAGCAACTAGGAAGTTATCAGGCTCCATTTTGCGGATCTGTTAGCGGGTCTGGTAGCCCTAAGGGTCCAAATACCCAATAGTCACACACTTGCCCCAAAATTCTACTTCAATTACCGTTGCCCAAACATGCCCGAGCGCCAAGTACTGAATTATGGGGTACATGGACCTTCTGGACAGTAATTTTTGCGCTCCCCCTAAACCCTAAACCCCACACCCTTCCTAAATTCCCAGCCGTGACAACGTCTTGAGGCTCGCTGGGCACAGGTTGTGCCACCACCCACAGACTTCTGGGAGTGAGGTGCGCAGGCAGACGCCCTAAACCCTAAACCCTATTTAGTGTTTAGGGTTTAGGGATTAGGGTTTAGAGCCAAATTAAATCCCGACCCTACGCACTGAACCTCAATCCTAAACCCCTTGGATCCTGCAAGGGAATCTAGACATTGAGCTTTTTGTGAAGTACCAGGTAGCTGAGGCGTCATGGCCCGCCCCGATGGAGGGATCCACCGAGGTCTCGGTAATTGCGAAGTCCTTCTGCACCTTACTTGGAGGTTCCTCAAATTAAGGCATTTTTGGTACAAATGCCCCTTTAAAGGGGTTGTAGGGGTTGTGTGTTATAAGCGGGTGTGATGGTCCAGGAGACTTCCAAAACCTACGTAACGTATCTAGGTTCAGGAGGCTTAGTGGAGAATCAATCACACGGACAAGTAAATGGGAAAATTTAGGGTTTAGGGTTTGGAAGCTGAATTTATACAGAGGTTATGTGAAGGAGACTATGTAGTGCAGGAGTCAAAATAATTACCAATATCCCTTTGAAGTCTGCTTGAGGTACCCTATACGTACTATAACTGTACAAGCAGTATAGAACTATTATCTCCTCGACATGAGTTAGCAGGCGCCTACATGCACTCCGCCAGTATGGCTGTAACTGGGCTAGAACTTGAGTACTAGCTGCGCTATACTTACCCTGAACCTCGAAGGAGACCAATGTCCCCTAAGTAAGGAAATACCTTGACATGTACCTATCCCCAGATAAGACGTCAGGAGAATTCTTGAATATGAACATCTGTACCCTCAAGCCCGAAACCCTGTAACCCTAAACCCTAACATGGAAGCTGCAAGTCAACACTTTGTAGAAAGCGATCTTGTTGAGGTTCCTCAAGGAGGTAGGGCTACCCCACAAAGACTTCTAATTTGTCGTAATGGGCGTTTAGGACGTGTAGGGTTTAGGGTTTAGGGTTAGGTGATCCTCCTCTAGCAAAATGCATGGAATCCCCCATGGAAATGTCGTTAAATTTAGCCCGTGGGACCTCGGGGATATGTAGGAATTATGATAAGCGTAATATAAGGAACATTGTGACAAACTCCCATATCTTTTGCAGGAACACTTTGCAGACTCCATGCTGATAAGAGGAAGAAAAGGGTCTAGGTTTCAGGGTCGATGGTGCAATCCCCGACTCCTTACTGGCTGGGAGACTTCATGGCAGGCCAAGAAGCTTCCGGTAAACAAACACGCGCGCTGTTGGGCTTAGTCTTCAGGATTTTGTGTTAGGTGTTAAAAGTTGTTTATTTCCAGGAACGCCTCCTTACCCCAAAATTAACATGGATACCCTCATAATGCAGGCCTGACTTCAAAGAACTCTGGTCTTCATGGGGCACCTTTTGGATTCTGAAGTACTTTGGGGGAGTCTGGACGCCGTGGCGCTGGCTTGCACCCCTCGTGCGAGCCGCAATAGAGCATGCGCAGATTGCAGTAGTTGGTGGAGAAGTCGGCAATGCTGAACACCTGGTCTAAGGTTGAAACCATGAGCCCCTAGTATGGGCCCTAAAGCCTGGGATCCGTAATTATATACCTACTGTATACCCTATGTGTACCTCTAAGGGTCCCTAGAATCGCGCCTAAAAGGCCTAAAGGCCACTACTCCTAACCTTAGACCTGGAACTTAATGTGAGAGATCCGCAAAATATCCCCAGCCCTGCATAGTCCTCAAGGGAGAGCCTGATAGTTCTCTTTTGCAGCCATATTCCTCAGGTCCCCGAGCGCGACCCATTTTGAGGAACACATGGCCAGTTCTATTTCGGGTCTGCGGGTAGGTAGTATTAGGGTGTAGGGTTTGTGGTTGAGGGGCTGGAAACGAAGGTTCTAAGCTTCTCAAGCAACTCCTACATGGTGGAAAGGTATAGGATAAAATCCCAACTTGCCATTCGGAAAATCTTCCCCACGCCATACGCTGAAGCCGTAGCCGTGCACCTTTACCAACCATACCCCCTCAACCCTAAACTCCTGAACCATGGACCCCATGCCTTGAACCCTATAGATCATGGTCCCCCTTTGTTCACTTCATTTAACCCTACCTACCCCTATTTGAGTCCCCGAAACCCTTAACCCCCTGAAGCCCCGAAACCCTAAACCCCCTGAGCCCCAAACCCCTCAACCCTAAACCCTAACCCCCTGTACCGAAACCCCGAACCCCCTAAGCCCTAAACCCTATATAACCCCATTGTAGTAGCTTCCATTTTCCAATTTCCCTATATAACCCCAATATACACCCTATAGTCCCTAAATATAGACCTCATAAAATCCCTAGAATCCCTGTAGTTTCCATTTTATTTTCCATTATCCCTATATAGCCCCAATATATACCCTATAACCCTAAACCCTACACCCCAAACCTTGAACCCCAAACCCCAAACCCTGCAAGCCCGACCGGCCTGACTGGCACTGCAGCCCTCGATGTTGCAGGTGTTGTCTCCAGCATCCTTTCGACCACAACTGAAGGGTTTAGGGCTTAGGATTTAGAGGTTTAGGGGTTAGGGGTTTAGGGTTTAGGGGTTTAGGGGTTTGGGGTTTAGGGGGTTGGGCTTAGGGTTTAAGGCTTAGTGAGGGTTTCGCGTTTATAGCTGAGGTTTTAGGAGCTTGGGGCTTGGGATCTAGTACCTTAAAGGATCTCCTGAACACTTATAAGAATAGCCTAGGTGACGGCGATTTTGGGGTTAAATTTGTCATAGGTTGTCTTGAGGTTTAGATAAGATTGGGGAGAAACCCTAAACCCTAAACCCCAGGTGTTAGACACGAGGTACACCTAAGCCTGAAACCCTAAACCTTAGGAAAATAAGCTTAGGCAGCCTGCCTGGAAGCATATGGACTTGTCCATCTTTATGTAGTGCTTGTGTAATAACAGCATGGTCCTAGTCGTTGTAGAATGATGGTATGGTCCTTGAATAAAGCCAAAGATGGCATAGGTAATTATGCAGGCTTCCATATCATGCACAACTAGAGTACTACCTTACGATGCACATCGTGGATCTGCGCGGAAAGGATTTCTGCCGCACCGCGTTTTTCAGCCATGTAGATCGAACTTTCTGCCTGCAAATCCCTCCGAGTTCTTCAAACCCCTAAACCCCAAACCCTATGGTTTAGGGTTTAGGGCTTAAGTTCCTCATGGCTCAGATAGAGCAGCAACATTGCGAACGGCAGCGCGAAATACAGGTTCACCCCGCCTTTGCTCTGCTTCTGATACTAATAAGAATGTATTCATGAAAATGTATTAAAAGATAGCAGTTGTAGTAAAGTAAAAGAACACCTGTAATAATACTAATAATAGCAGTAGTAATAGTAATAGTACTATGGTAGTGGTAATAGTAATAGTAATAGTAATAGTAAGTGAACCACGCCACAACACAGAAGAACGCCGGTCCTCAAAGGTGAACTTCAGCTTGTCTGTATACTTCTTGTTGCCTTGCCACAGGATCGTTGTCTGTAGGAAAAAGGTGGGCCTTCATGTGGGGATTGCTAAGAAGGAGTGCCTACCAAGCACAGCCAATATTACCCAGATAGTGAATGGACTTGGTGTCCTTATTAGGGAATATATTAGTAACTATACTAAACTACAAGAGAGATCTCTACGTCCACTGTTAAGGGTCCCTTAATAAGATTCATATTGACAGTAGCCCATATGGTCCCTGAAACCCTAAACCCCAAGTTCTAAATCCTATACCCTAAACCCTAATCTCTCTCACAGGGGTTGGAATTACCACTGTAGTTGTGTGTCAGGACACCCCAGCCCCCAATCCCCGACTTGCCTGTCACCCGCTGGAACTCCAAGTCCTTCACACAGCGCAGGCTCTATTCAGTGTTTGGGACCTTTCTGGACCCCCAAAATAGGCAAAATAAAGGCAAACAACCTATAAAAATAGCCTAACAGGCAATCATTCCAGGTAGGAGGCGCTAGGGCCAGGGATCATGATCTGGGGTTCAAAGTTTAGGGTTTAGGGTTTAGGATTTTCACAACTCCCTTGCCAACATCCTTCAACTAGCCCATGCCGGAGCTCTCGCCCAAGATCTTCAGGGCTCAAAAAGGTGGGACGAAGGTAGGCGGTGGGCAGAAGGATCCCTGTTGTCTCCATTATCTTATCCTGAGGCTTATTTCCTTTAATCGACCTTTCTTTACCTCACATCTTAATCCCTCTGAAATCTAGCCCTAAACCCTTAAATCCTAAACCCTTAGGGTCCTCATCGGCTTCACTGAGCATGGAGTAGATTCCGTTGTTGTGCCTAAGTCTGCCCGACGTCTGAGAAACGACAGATAACCCCTGTATAGCCCCTAACCCCTATAAGCTATACTCTAAACTCCTTAATAAATGGTGGTTATATAAGGGATAATATAAGACTACTCTATAAGAGTTTTTAAGACAGATTCCAGGAGTTTAGACTACAGCTTATACACGACCGATGTATATATATATATATACACAACATATACTCTACTGGAATCTATTATAATAGTTCCGAGGTTGTCAAGATCATGGGTTCCCCTACTACCCCCCCCCAAAACTATCCCCCTTGAGTTTCTAATTAAGGTTATCTAGATATGATTTAGCCCAATTAAAATTAGGCAAGGGGGAGCCTGGGGGGGTGTAGTATAGAAGTGGTAGTAAGAAACCCAATGACAATAGGGTTGTCTGTTCCTAAGTCTTAAGAATTGGGGGGTGCCTGTTTGTTGGCCTCTATAACAGGATTGTAGCACGTGAGTACTCAGCTTGTACAATTTGGAGATCTTTGAAAAGACCGATACTAATGTGTGCCTGCAGGAGCCTAAACCCAAACCAAAAGGCCCTCTGGCATTTTGGACCAAGCAGCAGATCCGAATGTGTACAGCTTCGCACTGTCTTGCTGACACCCAAATAGAAGACCTAGTCTAGTAGAGTCCTGCATCGTCATCATTTGGTTCTGCCATGAAGCAATTGTCAAACTGGCTCAAACGTGGGTATTTTCTTATATACCCCCAAGCAGTATAATCAATAATCCTCATCACAATCACTACCAGAAACTCACCCCTCCTTGTTGAAACTCCAAAATGGCATCGTAAACCCTAAACCCTCGACGCCACCCCCAACTGGGGTGGTCAGTGGTGAGCTGCGGGTCGTGCCAGGCACCGGTGCTAATCCCGGCCACACGGGCTTTCATCTCTGACATGACCTGGAGGGTTAAGGGTTTAGGGCTACATTAGCCGTTCATATGGGGATTTCCCAAGATGGGGGTCCCTCTAGAGGGGTGACAGGGTTATACGAGAATATATAGGGTTTAGGGTGCGCCTGTATTTTGGTAGCTCTCTATAGAAGGAGTATACTACATTGGGATATACGTTGTCCCCCCCCCTTCTGGAAACGTCACCGGTGTACCACCTGACAACTTGGGATCGTCAAGCACCGTTTACGGCTGTGGCTTGAGGTCTTGGGGTTGAGGTTGTAAGTTTAAGGCCCAGGCTTGAAGATTCAGGGCCTAGACTTTGGAGTTTAGGGCTTTACTATGGGGCTTAGGTTAGTAGCACAGACTTCTCGAGGCACTCTGACGACCTGCGTGTAAGACCATTTCCCGTCTCACACTTGAGGAGAGTGGTCGAGATCGTTGAGAATTTAAAACCCTGCATGTAACCCTATCACTGTAGTAGTTTCCATTTTATTTTGCATTATCCCAATATAACCCCAACATAGCCCTAATATTACCCCAATGGGTACTAATTGCAGCCCTGGGCTCCCCCTAAGAACTAGTTAGTTCCAGACTCATCTGCAACTTGTCTACAGATGTCCGTGGTTGAAATCTTCTGGGAAAAAAGGGTACCCCTTTCACGTACACCATGGTCTTCGAGTAGGCGGGTCTTCCCGTGGAAGGATCCTAGCGTTTGCGCTTTTGAGCTAGGGAATACAAAGCACTGAAAAGATCCTGAGCATCTTCCATTTACTATGCAGGGTTTCTATACTAGGAAATGATATGATTCCGGTTAGTACCCCCTACGCATGTACTGAGGGATCTGTGGGGTGGCCAGTGTGCCCTAAAATCTTCTAAGGTTTGCGTGGTTTGGGGATTTATGGGTTTGACGGAATCCGCAACCCTAAACCCTAAACCCCTGGGTTTGGGGCTTAGGGTCAGCCCTGAATGCTTTGGACAGCACATCAAACCCCTTAATCGCAGGCCCAGAAACTACAGCATGAAGCCCAAACTTGAAGCCCTAAGCCATGAATCCTAAGGCCCTAAACCCTAGAGCTTCAGCCCAAAATTCCTATCCCTATCCTTCGAATCATACATCCTATAACCCGCAGTCAGAATTCCCAAGCCCAAGCACCTCCGAGCATGGTGCATCTGCGGTCACCTTCACCTGCACAATCTGAAGGTTTCCGTTTTTGGGGTATAGGGTATAGATCGGGTATTGCCCCCCCTCAGTAACAGTTGGATAATAATTACAATATGGTTATATATAGCCTTGAATAGGACCCCTAGTATAGACTGATATAGACTGTTCCTGGGGGGGGGGCAGTACCCAAGGTATAGGGTATGGATCCCAATATTCCATGAGTCTGATCATAAGGACTTCCAAAGCAGGACGAAGGTACATCTGCATCTTTAGGGGTTTGCAATTATGCGATGTGCAAGGTTTGCTTGCTCTGTTGCCTTGAAGACAGAGGGTGACTAAACCCTAAATCCTAAACCGATTAGCGGTTCTGGGATTCGAGTTACAGGGCTTCCGTTTTGTCCGTAAGGATTCCACAAATGCAGAATCTTGGAGCTAGGGTCCCAGATCTCCATGAATATCCTAGCAGCACTTCACCCCCTAAATCCTAAACCCCAGAATACCTAAACCCTAAAAACCCTGATCCTAAACCCGCCCAAACCATTTACAACTTTACCCCCGCTGAACCCCAAACCCCTATACCCTAACCACAAACTCCTAACCCACTAAGCCCTGAACGCTAAACGACTAAACCCTAAATCCCCAAAGTCCGTCTGCAGATTGCTTGCATACGCCTCTAAACCCCCAAACACCCAAACCCTACAACCCAACCCTTAAAATCCCCTAAACAACTACAACCTAAACCCTTGAACCCCTAAAACCCAAACCCTTCAACCCCTAAACCCCAAAAGCCCTAAATGCCCAATTGGGTTGCTGGTAAGGCGTTTGTTTAGGGTTTAGGGTTTAAGGCTTAGGAGATCCTACGGTTTACTGTATACCCATTTTAGAACAACTTAATCTAAGTTCCTTAACTGCAACCCAGATCCCCAGACCCTTAACACTAAGTAGCAAGTTCCATTCTCCTTTCCATCATCCCTCTTATTCCCCCTGTGTAACGCTATAACATCCTATATAAGCCCTGTGCAGCCCTGAACCCTAGACCCTAAACCCTGAACCCGAAACCCTAAACCCTGAACCCTAAACCCTAAACCTTAAACCCTAAACCCTAAACCTTAAACCCTAAACCCTAAATCGCATGGCCACAGGCGTAGGCCTGGCAGCTGGCGTGCACCAGCGAAGGCGAGCTGGGGCAGCTGTTCGCCACAACTGCCGGGGCGAAGGCCTTGGGAAAAAAAGGTTTTAGGGTTTGGGGTTTTCGGTTTGGGATTTAGGGTTTAGGGGTTAGGGTTTAGGGTTTCAAGGTTTTGGGGGTATATAGGGATAATGGAAAAGAAAATGGAAACTACTACATTCTAATAGGGTATATATTGGGGTTATATTGGGAGGAGGTTTCAGGAATTTTGGATGGGCTTAGGGTTCAGGGTTTAGGGTTTAGGAGGGTTTAGGGTTTAGGGTGGGGCGGGGGTTTTGGAGTTTAGGTTTTGGGGCTTGTTCTTTGGGGCTTGGAGGGGTTGGGTTGGTGCTTTTTGGGTGGTTGCAGGGTTATGGAGTTTAGGGATGAGGGTTTAGAGCCTTGAGTGTGGGGTTTAGGTTTGAGGCTGAGAGTGTTGGGCTGCAGAGCTTTGAAAGGGGCCTAGTTAGATTAAGTAAGGGTTTAGGATACATTGTGCTACAACTGTTTAAGGTTTACCCTAAACCTTTAACCCCAAACCAAACCCGTTAAGCTTCTACATCAGCCATATGGACAGGCAAGATGGTAAGATTTAGATAAAGAGAAAAATCTGCGCAGCTTTGTTCATAGGAATGATATTTAGGGTTTAGGATTGGGGGTTGAAGTTTAGGGTTTAAGAATGACACTTTGAAAAACGCCTTCATATTCTGGATTTCCAGAGTCCAAAGGGTATCAAGTCAAGTACTTACAGGTCTTGCAGGATCTTCTGAACAATATGTGCTCATTCCTGCTGTATCCCTCATGTGCAAACACTGACACGCAGCCCTGCCAAAGCCTGATCAAAATTAGGCTGTTGCTTAAGAGAAATGAGTAAAAAAACAATCAGGCAGGCAGGCAGACTCACTGACTCACTGCATTACTCGCACATGCATACATACATACATACATACATACAGACAGACAGACAGACAGACAGTGAAAAAGTAACTGAGGTCTTCCAAGTAGATACACACAAGGCACACCTAAGTGTTCCTAAGCTGCATCAACACGAGTCC
>CAJNIZ010043769.1:0-11923 GCA_905231905.1 Symbiodinium pilosum
CTGAACTTGAACTTGAACTTGAACTATAATACTATCTATAACTAAAAGGGGCCAATAATTTTGAGAATAACCCTAAAACGTCAGAGCTGTAAACCGGGTTTAGGGTTTAGGCGTGTAGGGGTTTTGGGGTTTAAGGTTTAGGGGTTTAGGGGTTTAAGGTTTAGGGTCACAACTTTTTGAGGCGCGGGACACTGCGGCAGTGAGCGGCGACCACCCGCGATCATTCCTCGCCGCATCTGATTTGGAAATCCGGGTTGTCTTGGCTTGAAGACTTTACGCCTGCAAATTACCTTACTGTTTAGTAGGGAATAAGGGAATATATTACATGTAGGGATTATATAGGGATTATGCTCCCACGAAATATTCCCTACTCTAAAGCCCACCCGCAGGTGGGCATACTCCACGGTACCTGCTTGCCCTTGAGGACTTTCAGCCTCAGGGTAGTGGCATCTTGCTTCTCAAACAAGAGGTGCCTAGGAATTGCTGGGATACCCCTGCAAGCTATTTAAGGTGCATTTTGACAAGCTCCTCGCACCGCTTTGGGGGAATAGGTTTACATTGCAGCGCATGGGTTCTTATCAAAATTATGGCCCCCCTTTTGGGTACACACTATATGACAGCACCTAATATTTCAGGGTACAAAACTTGAACACTAAATTTGGGAAACTTCCCAAAAGAGGGTGGAGGATGTCGTCTGGCAAGGTCCGAAGCTCTTTAGGGTTGAAAGTCTCAGTTGAGTAGTATTTTTGGGGGGATAATATGCTACCCAATATAGAGTAAGATGATTTCCTCCTTTTGGGTATAGTATTTTGTAGAAGGAATATAATCTTACTGGGTTTAACCAACCCCCAAAAAAAAACGTCACTCAGTTGTGACTGTGTAGACCTCCATCAGACGCCTCTCTTCCATTCACGTGGGGGCCTTGTAGGAGTCTGGTGTATACCTAGGGCCCAAAGGTTTCCCAAATGCCTGCTTTCTTGGGGCCCAAGTATAGAGGGAACACGGGGGCTATACAGGGTTTAGGGATTAGGGTTAGGGTTTGGGTTTGGGGTTACTATTATGCTACATACCTACATGGACCCTTTTGGGATTAGCATCATGCATATTGCGCCAATAAGTCGCGGTACAGGGAGGGGGACTGAATTGGGGGTTCATGCTCCACACGTACCAGTGCAAAGTGCCTGGAAGCAGAATTTTGGCATGCGCAGAAGAAAGCTTTAAGACCGGGCCCAGGTCACTTGCTACGCAGGACTTGCTTGTAACTGACACCAGCAACCACACCAGAAATCAAAATGACAATGACCGTAATTAGCATGAGTCGTTGCCGCTTAAGTACGGGTCACGGCTACCAACTAATGGCAGTTCAATACCGAAAGGGGTGCAATAATTGCGATTATTTAGCCAAGCTTTATGCACTCTGGTCCTGTAATTCACACTCGCACCCTTCGCCAGCAAATCGCGAGCATCCTGCACCCAAAGTGCGTAACAAGCAGGCTTCAGCTTAAGGCTGGGATTACTACAAAAACGAGTCTAGGGGACCCCAAGAAATGAGTCTGGGCTATGCTGTGGTTCTAGGTTTAGGGTTTAGGGTTTGTGGTTCTAGGTTTAGGGTTTAGGGGACCTTAGGGGTAGAACGCTTGACCCTTGTGGGGACTTGAGGGTGCCTTCTGCGGCGGGGTTGAACATGACGAGCCTGATTGCGGGGTTTAGGGTTTCGGGTTCAGGGTGTGAGGTCTGTATGTAAGGGACCTTGCGCTGGAGACAAGAACTTGTGGGGCAGATGCAGCTGCAGGGTTGAGGGTTTAGTGCTGCTGCAGCAAGAAAAGATCCGGTCCTCGACACCAATACTGTGAAAATAACACCACTGCTCCTCACCCCCTGCATTCTTAAGATAGTACACCCTAAGGGTCCAAGGATCCAAATAATAGGGTAATACCATTAAAATCATAGTATTTGGGCCCTAAAACCTTATTATTTGGGTCCTGAGACACAACGCGAAACCCCGTTGAGCTCAAGAAGCCCTGAGTTCAAAACCACAACTGCAGACCGGAGCACAGCCTGGAACCCCCGTTTCCAAGTAAGTACTCAGGCTAGGAATGCGCCTTTGCTGCAGGTCACGTGGACTAATAATAGTACTGACAGTCATGGTAATATAACTAAGCTCGTGTGTGAGGGCTTCCCAAACATTAGAAGTATAGTATAAAGGAAAACTACCATATATAGAGACTATACACAAAGTATACCGTCCTCCGTTCCGTACCAACCAGAGAGACTTGCTGTTTCAACCTTAGCTCCCTCACCCTACAAGTAATCGCGTAGCCCTAGGGTTTATAGGGTTTTGGGGTTTGGGCGCCCTCACACTTACAAGCCCTGAACCTAAAGACCCCACACCCTTCAACCCAAACCCTCCAACTCCCTACATCCTGACCTCTAAGCCATCTAAGCCCACAAAATCCCTCTGATAGAATATGCGGTATATGGGGATCTTAATATAATATACCCAAAGCCATATTCTGTCTACTTAAGGGGGACTATACCTGTAACACCAAATGTGAGGAGCTGTGCTGCCTTGGTCGTCAGCTCCGAAGCCTTGTCGATGAGCTGCTGGGAATGGAGCGTCGTCTCCTGAAGCGGTTCTAGGGTTTGGGGTTTGTGGGTTTAGGGTTAGGGCTTAGGGTTTGGTGCATAGGGTTTAGGGTTTACGGCTTGGGGTTAAAAGGGCTTGGGGCTTTGCAGGGCCTAAGGTTTGGGATTTGTAAGGCTTAGGTTTTGGGGTTCGGGGCTTATAGGACCTAAAGGGTTCGGCTTGTAGGATTTGGGGTATACCCTCATCCCTAACCCTAAACCAGGTTTCACTGGATCTCACAGAGGTGCATATTGCGAGCTGTTCTGGCCGTGCTGGGCGTTTTTGGGCAACCTCTGCGGGAAGAACAAATGTAGGACATGTGGATTTCTACGCAGCTCTGGTGATATGATGTGCCGCTAACAGGAAAGAGGTTTTCATCATTAAGCGGAGTTATTCAGAATCTGTAGAAGCAGCATGTCATCATCTTTTGGCGCGTTTTGCCGAGCCATTGAGGGTTTAAAGATTATGTGTGTGGAGTTTTGCAATACCCTTCTGCTGTTGCTACCCTGGCTTCTGCCTAACTTGCCAATACCTATGTGCCTTCAAGGGTGAGGGGCACAGGTGACAACCGAGCAGAAATTGCTGTTCTTGAAAAGCTGCAGACCAGGAGTGCATGTTGAGCCGAACTCCCTCTTTTCGCGACGGGAAAACTTGGGGATGTTGTGCCTAAGTTAGGAACAAAATGTAGCATCACACAACCCCATAGCAACTGTAAATCCTGAAGCATCCGTAACCCTAACCCACGCCCGTCATACCTTGGGGCCTCAAGTCCGGTAAATAAGTCTTTTTCAATCTCTAGAGTACAATACACACGTGGAGTAAAGACCCATTGCAGGTGGCTAGTTTTCAGGTGAAGAGTTTTCATAGTACTTCCATAAGGACTTGCTAAAGAGCCCCATAGCTTACAGAAGTTGTATGGAAGGCCTACGGCAGACTGCAGGCTACCCATCTGCAGCGTGCTCGCATGTATGCGTATAGCATGGAGATCTGAGCCCATCTCTAAACCCTAAACCCCAAACCCTAAACCCTAAGCCCCAAACCCTAAACCCCTAAACCCTACCCTTGTGAAGTTTGCACAATTTGGAACCCCAGGGCCAAGGCCAGGGATAGCCTAACTTCCCAATATGCTAGGTTCCCCAGTAAACCCATAATAATAAGGGTACCCTTTTTCCTAATAGATAAGGAGACCCACCGAAATAAAAAAGGAAAAAATGTACCACTGAGGTACTCAATATGCTAGGAAAGCAACCGTTAACCGTACCTCGGGTTTAGGGTGTTAGGGGTTTTTTAGGGGTTAGGGTTTTAGGGGTTTAGGGTTTTTTTAGGGTTTAGGGTTTTAGGGGTTTGGGTTTCGGGGTTTAGGGTTTAGGGGTTTTGGGCCGCCCAGCATGCCTCAATGGGTCACGTTCCTTCTAAAACAGCAAAGGAAATCTAAAGCCATCCCAAGTTGCCGCCTCCCTTGGTACTAGGATCACTCAAATGGTTGAAGGTATATCCCCCCCAACTAAGGTGTGTGTGTATATATATATATATGTATGTATATGTACAAAAAAGGCCTTTCTGGGCATGTTATGCACAATATCAAGGGCCCTACACCCCAAACCCCAATCCGTAAACCCTAAACCCTCCAAGCCAATGTAAACTTGCCATTGCTTAGGGTTCCCCAACTAATCTCAACTCTTCAAGCTTTCAATTTCTTAGCTCACAAATCGCCCAAAAAGCCTAACAAATGGTAATAAACCCTAAACCCTAAACCCTGAACCCTAAACCCTAAACCCTGAACCCTAAACCCTAAACCCTACACCCTTAACCCTAAACCCTGAACCCCAAACCGTAAACCCTAAACCTTAAACTACAAACCTCAGGGAACCTCGCTCTCGACGGCGTTGTCCCCGAGCTCCCCCAGCAACAGCAGGCGCAGCACCTGCCAAGGTCCTACCCTGCGGTTTAGGGTTTAGGGTTTAGGGTTCAGAGTTTAGGCTTTAGGGTTTAGGGTTTAGGGTTTAGGGTTTAGGGTTTAGGGTTTAGGGTTTAGGGGGTTCAAAGGGTTAAAAGGGGAAATAGGGGTTGGAAAAGGATAATGGACAAGAAAATGGAAGCTACTATGTAGGGTCTAGGGATTGAGGTTTAGGCTTTATAGGGTCTAGGTTTAAACTTTAGGGCTCTAGGGCTTAGGATTTATTACCATTACTCAGGGCTTGGGGGTGGATTTTTGAGCTTAAACTTTTGAAGTTAAGGACATGTCAGAACCCTTAGTAATGGTAAGTTCATATGAGCTTGAGGGTTTAAGGTCTAGGGTTTAGGAACGGGAGAAGCGCAGGGAATTTGGGGAGATCTCCCCGAATTCTGAGAGTGGTTGGGGCTGTACGTAGCATGTCCCTATGCTCAGGTTTTTTTTGGCTCCTGCAAACGCAGGTTTGAAAACGTTGAGGGTTTGATTGTGATTTTTTTGAGGTTTAAAGTGCTAGGGCCGCGGGGTTAGGGTTGTAGGATAAGGCTTCAGGGTTTAAAGGGTTGCAAGGATTCGCGAGTTGGAGCTTTGTCTGTCTGTTGGCTGAAAAGCTGATGCTCCCTCATAGTACTCCATCTCAAGCCCTTAGCCGTGTAAGCCGTAGTGCCAGCTTTGAGCAACCATGCCCACACCTATGTGCCCAAATATTGGAGACTTGGACCCTTAGGGATAGCTTATAGCCTGGCTATGAATTGGGTGCTTCCTATGCAGAGACCACACTAATGCGAGGATTTGAGTAAGCCAACCTGGTAAGTTGGAACGACATGACTACCACACGACTCGTATGGGAGGTTTCCCCAGGGGTGCCTTTTTGGGGATCCCTACAGAGAGATTGTCGTATTTTGGGTCTGGATTGGGGGTTTCCTGTTTATGGAAACTACCTGATCGATTCCTTATTGTGGGGGTTGGCGATACCGAAGCTCGCCCACGGCTTACTAACTGTGCAGAGTTACGACTCGCAGCTCCGAGTAACATCTATTCCCTTAATCTGCGTTGCTGTTAAGGAAATTAAGGTAAGTTACCATAATGGGTATGTATGTAATATATATAGTGACTAATATCGTTTGCCCAAAATAATAACCTAATTTGGGTTCCTTAACAGCAACCCAGCAATAAATGCATGCGGTGCCCTAATGCTCCCAATCAACTGCCAGCATATTGCCAGGCGTTTTTATTGATCGGTGTGGGGTGGGTATGTTTTGGAGACGGGATTTGTCTGGCTTTGGAAAGCCGGATTCCGTAGGATCGGTGTACAGTGATAACTCTGGACTGTCTACGTACAGTGTATCCGCTTTTGCTTCCTGCGGCATAATAAGTAAAGGCTCTAGAATGGGGCCACGTTGGTCCATTGGCGCCCAATCTCCACATGGATCTTGGCACAGCTGGCTTCAAGATTTGCGTATCAGTAGGCCCCTGCGAGGGAACTAGCTTGAAGAAGGCTAGGTCTGATTTTAGGGTCCAGGTGTTAGGGTTTAGGGTCTAGGTTTAGGTTTAGCGTATAGGGTCCACCGACCCTCACGCAGCAAGAGCGGTTTTGATTCCTGGGGACCTCAGGTAGTACACAGCTCCGTAGAATCTCTCTTTATTAAACGATACTTATAGGGGGTTTAGGGGTTTAGGGGCTTAGAAATGGGGATCTGTAGGGGACTAACGATTAGAATAGCATTTGGAAAATAGTATACTACAAAGGCGTCAGGGTCATGTATAAGGGCGTACGTAAAGTAATGCTGGCAATCAATTATTTGGTCTACGATATTAACCACCAGCTTTCTAGTAGTATCCATGTCATTTGCAATTTTCTATAGGATGTGATTATACAGTAAAGATACGTATTCATCTGCAGTACGCGCGGGTGCTTAATGGGGAGTGCTGGAGGGGCTCCCAACACAACTGTATGCAGTCCTTCAAAAAATACGAATCCAGATAGTTTTAAAAACTTTTGATGATTCTGAACCAGGGCCTCATTGGGCATGCTCTCATTAGTAACTGCAACTAGGGGTGAGCTCGGTTGAGCTCGTTACTATTCGCCCAGACGTTAATGCCAAGGGAAGCTACCTGATGGTACTCAGATTGCGGAACAGGTAAGGTTACGAAAAAAAAGACCCCAACATAAGGGAGTCTACAGTAGGACCCTTTATCCTGCCTACCTCCATACCACCCTGTGAACCCCTCATGTGGTAGTTTCCAAAACAAGGCGACCCCAACAACAAAAAACCCAATATACTATAATCCTTATTCTGGGTACCCTAAACCCTAAACCCTAAACCCTACAATTTTGGAAACACTAATGTTTAGCCGTCGCCGAGCCTGAAGCTTCCTTGCGCGGGCAGCGGCCAAGATGGGTGAGTCCTCTGCAAGGCTTCAGGGTTTAGGGTTTAGGGTTTCTTGGGGTCCAGGGCCACTACTGTAGGTCCCTTTGAATGAAGGGTGATGGGTACATATGGGGGTTGAAGGTTTGGGTTTTTGGGATGTAGGGTTGAGGCTTGAAGCTTCTGGGCTTTGTGCCTAAAATCGGGGCACTGTATGCCCTTGCCTTTTTGGATTTTCGCTGACCTCTTCAAACAAATCATCCAGAAGCAGGGTCAGCAGGCGTTGGACCCCTCTTTGGCAAGCAGAAGCCCAAGCAGATATGCAAGAAGCATCCGTGGCCCAGGAAAGGAAGGGACCTTGGACTTCTACTAAGGCTTTGCGTGCATGTAGCCACGATGCTGACAGTGTGAACATATGCAGAAATTGCAGTTTCCTGAAATAAACGGAACCCTAATATAGACCCCAATATGCTATAGTCCTTATTATAGGGACCTAATTTTTGGAAAACCACCAAATAGAGGAGGAATCGCAACAGCAGCTCCTTCATCCGAGCCTCTTACTTCTCAGCTTCATGAGCTTCCCCTAAGCCGCCGCTGCAAGAATTCGAAAAAACTTGCGCCGCAAGGTAGGAATTCAAGATTATTGCATCCAACCCTGCATTCCAAACTCCAAAGTGAGGCTACGAAGCGACTCAACAACTGAACATCACAAGCCCTCCAAGTGAGTAACGTGAAGCCTCGAAATGGGGGTTTCCCAACACTAGGGGTGCCATTTTGGGGGTCCCCATAATAAGGACTATAGTATTTTGGGGTCTATATTAGGGTCCCCCTATTTTTGGAAAGCACCAAATGGACCCAAAACACAGCTGTGCTTCCAGAAGGGAGTTAGCCCTAAACCCAAAACCCTAACAATAGAACATAAACCCTAAACCATGAACCCATGTTCGCATCAGCTCCAACCACCATGCCAAGGCTCATGACACTCACGCCATACTCAATGCACTAGGAAGAAAACAGAATCCTTCGTACATAAATAACCCTAAGAGTCCGAGGACCTAAATAATGGGGTTTTAGCGCCCAAATACCATTAATTTTGTGGTATTTGGGCCATAAAACCCTATTATTTGGGTCCTTGGACCCTTAGGGTAAGCAATCTCATACCTTCAAAGTATAAAGGGACCATCAGATCCCTCACATTGGGGTTTAGGGTTTAGGGTTTAGGGTTGTGATAGGGTTTAGGGTTTAGGGTTTAGGGTTGTTATAGGGTTTAGGGTTTAGGGTTTAGGGTTGTGATAGGGTTTAGGGTTTAGGGTTGTGATAGGGTTTAGGGTTTAGGGTTGTTTTAGTGTGTCGCTTTACGTATCCTTCCGCAACCTAGCACGGGTTTAGGGTTTAGGGTTTAGGATTTGAGGTTTAGGGTTTAGGGTTTAGGGTTTATGAACCGTCACATATGTCTGTACATAATCCCAGCATTCATTCCAGTTTCAATTTCCTTTTCCATGGTACTCTCCACTCGTTTGGATATATGGTAACACCTATAACGCCTATATGACCCTTGTAAAATACCCCATTCTATCAGGCCCTACAATGCGCGTAGCTGCGGTCCATGTGTTGACCGGCATGCGATGAGTTGCCTCCGTGTTCGAGGAGCCTGGTCAGTGGGGTTTAGGGTTTAGCCTGAGCCCTTTCCAAAAACCACGATTAAGAACGATTTCCGAAACTCTAAACCCCTTCAGTTGAGTAGCTACCAGGTGGGTACCCTCACACAAGGCTTACATTAGCCTCATATGGGAGATATTCGGTGCTCTTATGTGTAAGGCTTGTGTGGGGGACACTACCCGGCTGGGAATTCACTACACGTGATTAACCCGAAAGGGCAACTGGAGGGCTTCTGGAATCCCAAGTCCCTAGATGGTTTAGGGTTTAGGGGGTTTAGGGTTTGCGTAGGGGGTTTCGCGAAATCAGGTGTACCACTTAAGTAAGGGGTCCTCATAAGACTGTGAAAGGATCATAGTGCTTTGGGGTCTATATTGGGGTCCCCCAGCCAATTTTGGGAAGCTATCATATTACGAACGGATTGTCGCATGATAGTCATGGTCTTAGGTCCAACAAGGCTCAGCGCCTCTGCGCCGGAAGGTTGTATTCGAGGACCACAGTACTTTTACTTCTATTGGCCCCTGACTCTCAACCCTTAAGCCCCTAACTAAACCCTACGGTTTATGGAGGGGGTTTTGCACCACCTTGAATCCTGAAAGCCCAAGGACGTGCCATAGTTTAGGGGCTCTAGGTGGTGCAAGATGTGCTCGATCAACAGTACCCCTAAACCAACCATAAACTTTGAACCCTAAAACCTTAACCCCGAACCCTAAACTCTAAACAACAAACCCTTAACCCTAAACCTAAACCCTAAATTTCAGAGATTCTGTAGAGGTTGTTTTGAGAAACCCCCGCCTCGCCATGCAGCCAACTTCGCATTTGGAAGCGGCGTGCCACAGGACTGTGTTGCCAAGCCCTCAGTTAAGGCAAAAGGAATAGGGTTTAGAGTTTAGAGTTTCGTGGTTGGCCTTTGGAACCCTAAACCCTAAACCCTAAACCAGAATACAGGATGCTTCTGAAACCAATTAGGGAAAATGTGAAGGAACCCAAAGGCGACCCCAGTTTTAAGGTCTAGGGTTCAGGCTTAGGGTCCAGGGTTTCATGATGTAGGACTCGGGCTTCGCAACTTAGTGGAGTTTAAGGCTTGGGGCTTCGGGATTTAGGGTTAGGGATCAGGGCTTAGGGGTTCCCGACATCAAGAGCGATTTAGGGTTTAGGGTTTAGGGTTTAGAGAACCCATAGAGCGCCCTTCCAATGGGACATGAGTTTTCATAGCGCCCTTGGGAAGTTCCCATGTAGTTCCAGGGAATGGAAAATTTGTGGTTCAACCCTAAACCCTAAACGTTCAAAGTGTGATCCTTTGGATTCTGGATTTTCGGTTGAGGATTCAGGGCTGAGGCTGCTAAAGCCACCCCCCGCCAAGATTCCTAGCGCATAGTCCCAAAACAAACGATATCCCTTAATCATGGCGTACCATTAACAAATCATAGTAGAGCGAGCTCCTGATATAATTTGGGAAAATTCCCGCATGAAGGGCTGTTGGGCTTTCTGGAGTACAAGCCCTCGCAAGTAGAATGGATGGTCGCCCTAGGCAGTGGAAGGCATGCGTATATGATCGCTAACCTGCACAGCAGAAGGTTTGTGGCAACATTCCAGGGATTAGATAAAAGATACAGTCCATGGCCTTCATGTATATGGGCTGTTCTCAAATCTAGGGGCCTTTCTTGGTTATTGACTGTATTGCGGCATCTAATATTTAGGTGTACCAAAATGGGACCCTAATTTTGGGAATTGTCCACCTGATGTCGTGGGCTTTTCTTGGGTTGTAGGGACTTGTGGGCCAGTGTCTCTGCAAGAGTGGGGACTTTTTGAGGGATAAATGTTCAAAGATGTATATAGCCATCTGCGTATACACTGTTACAAAAAGACAGATCTCCCCGTACAAGAACCACAAAACGGGGGCCCAGCATCACAAACCACAACTGGCCCTGCTTCCGCAGCAAGAGCATGCATTTTGATTCATCCTCCTTGGATTGTACTGCATATGAGACAAAAAGACCCAAGTGAAGAATGACGCATTTGAGCCCTGGACAAAAATTTGTATATAGTATATCCCGTAATAGGTCCCCCCCCAAAACCCTTTATAGTCCCATATAGGTCTCCACAACCTAAATTTAGTCCGTAGCTCATGTAAGCCCCAGGCGATCAACTTGATTTGGGTCTGCAAACTTTCGGAGCAAACCCTGGCAGGAGGCTGGATGATTGCGTGGGTTTACCTGCGACGGTTTGGGGTTAAGGGGCTATAGGGTTCAATTATTGGGGGACCCCAAAAGACCTTGGCAATTCCGCCACGCCCCAAACTCCGGATTCGGAGAGAGCATATCCTCTGACAACCTGATGTTGAAGGCTCTGCAACACTGATCCCGGCAATTGTGAAATTCCACGGCCAAAGCATCTCCAAACAAGAGCTTCTTTGTACCCACTGCTAAAGTACCCTTGGCTCTAGGGGCCGCCGCAGGCTTTGTTGGGAGGGGTTCGGGCTTTGGGGATCGTAGCAAGAGCCTTGAGGTAAAGCTCAAATCTCCTCAACCCTAGTAATAACAGCTTATTTTCTGAGAGTCAAGTAAGGAAAAACAAAGACTGCCTGGACCTCAAAGGCCAGTAAAACAATGGCTCAAAAGAAACTCAACAAAATGAAAGCCAAACCACGTATCAGTCCACATGCTTTCAGACGTCAGGTACTCTTACTACATGGTACAGTGCTGCTCTTTCCACTGCTTCGCCCAAGTTCCAGATCCAGGATGAATCCGTAAGAAGTGTACTTGAAAAAACCCAACACGGAGGTTCCAGTACTGAAGGATCCATTTGGGGGTTCGTTTGACAGGGGCTAGCAGCTAAAGTGTTGGGGATACCAGGGCCCCTTTTAAGTTTCTCACTCACACGCCATTTGTGCCGGTGTTTTCCATCTGTGGGATATATTATTTGGACGCCCTTTGGCCTTAAACCCTGAAGCTTAAAAAGTGGGTTTGGCGGCTCTGCATAGGCAGGGTTGGAAGATCCTGGAATCTTTAGCAACCCTTCAGAGTCATGACAATGGTAACCATGAGCCCCAAACCCTACTGTGGGTAGGCATCTAACGACATACTCGGGATTATCTACAATAGTGGCTTCAAGAAACTTCGGGATATTACCTGGCTATGACCTGGGTGTTTCCTACCTAACAAAAGTCTAAATCCTCAAACGTGTGGGCTACTCCAAACCCCAGCTACGCCCTAACAAGGCCTCCATCACGTCCTCATGCTCTCGGCCCAAGTGCTGCGCGCATGAAACCTGCACCCACACGCACCTATCGGAATTACAATTTCTAGGGACCCCCCCCCC
>CAJNIZ010043769.1:27541-47207 GCA_905231905.1 Symbiodinium pilosum
TATAGGGATATATGGGGACTCTATAGGGGTATGTAGGACCCAAACAATCAGGTTTTAGGGCCCAAATACAATAAATATTGATGGTATTTGGGCGCTAAAACCCTATTAGTTGGGTCCTTGGACCCTTAGAGTTTGCTTCAGTTTGAAGGTTTAGGGTTTTAGGATTTCAGGGTAAGAGGGTTTTTAGGGTCTCAGGGTTTAGGGGTTCGGGGTTTAGGGTTGTAGGGCTATTTTTTTGGGGTGTAGGGCTTTAGGGCTTTAGGGCTTTGGGGTCTAGGGTTTTGGGGTTGGGGGTTTTGGGTTCAAGGGTTTGGCATTTTAGGGTTTCAGAGACTGACCGACTGACTGACTGGCTGTCTGACTGACTGGCCGACTGAGGGTTTAGGGTTACATAGGGTAAGGGGCACTTGAAGGGGTTAGAATGACTACCCTGTACCTGGAGGTTCCTTTAAAGGGATTACAGGGAGATACTGGGATGCTGCTACATCCTCTGGGACACTCATGTAACGTTGCCCCCGAACCTTGCAACCCAAGCAATAAAACCCTTACATCTTCTTCTATTGCCAAATTCCTTGCATCATACATCCTGAAAGGAAACCCAACCCTGGACCCAAAACACCCCGAAGCGCAATGCGGTCCTGAGGGTTGCTAGTTTTCAGCTTGCCCCCGCCATACCTGACATCATTAGGGTTTAGGGTTTGGGGTGACTGACATTCTGGGAACACCGAGAGCCCAATATCCCTTGATTAGGGAATGGGATTTAGGGCTTAGGGATTAGGCTTGAAGGGCTAGCATTTAGGGATTAGAGTTCAGGGAACATACTGTACATCAGATCAAGGATCCTAATATCAACCAGGGTAAATTCCCTAATTAGTGGGCTCTCTGGGTGACGTGGGATGTATGCGTTTAGCGCCTATAGAGCTTAGGACTTAGGGCCCAGGATTGGAGAGCAATATAAGGACATAAATACACAGAATAAGGCCTGTGTTGTACCTTCTACCTTACAGCGCTTCATGATTGCGGTCTTAAGATGGGCTCAGGCGCAGAAATATTGCTGAATGATTTGCTGGGAAGGGAGTAAGGTACGAAGGATAACCTGGTGATTTCCATGGAGGGCGCAAGCAAAACGTAGACGACCCTCAGCCCCCCAATGTAAACCCTAAATCCAATTCCCAAGCCCCTAAATCCCGAAAGCCACATCCAAAGGCTTCCATGCTCCGGGCTCCCGGCGAGGGAGATGTTGAGGGAGGCGACTGCTTGTACCCTGTCGCGCTGGGACTGGCCTAGGCTGGTCCCGAAGGACAACAACATGGGTTTAGGGTTTAGGGTTTGCCTAAACTGGTTAAAACTCATACTGCACTCTATCTATTAATTACCCAGACCCAACAAACCCTCAACATATTGGAGTATTGGAGGAATCCCAAAAACGGATCTGGTCTGTCCTAAACCCTACACCCTGAAACCCCAAACCCCAATCCCCCATCACTGGTTGATAAAGGGAGCACCACGTCGGTGAGATGTAGGTTTGGAGATTTGGGCTTGCGGATTGGGATGTAAAGGTTATAGCCCAAGTCTAAGGGTAATTCTAACTCAATTATAACCACATTAGGGGATCTAGTGGGCTTAACCCTAAAAACTACACCCTAATCCCCAACCCGAATCACTAAATCCTATATTTTAGGGGACCCAGCGGGCTTATCCCTAAACCTAAACCCTAATGCCTAAAACCTATAGTCCCTAATAACTAAACCATACTAAACCCTATATTTCAGGGGGCCTAGCGAACTTATCCCTAAACCCTAAACCCTGATAGCTAAACCCTAAATATCAGGGGACCTACTGGGCTTATAGTTGGGTTAGGTGTACAATCAGTTAGGAGGACCCCCACCCTGTAATAGTGGTATAACAGGAACATAAGAGGACCCTAATATTGTCTTTAATATCCCTTATAGTCACTATTACTGGGTGGGGGTCCACCTAAACAATCAGGCTTTGCTACTTGCATGGCTCATCAGCAGTGCGAGGCCTCGGTCCAGCTTTACGCGGGCCGCGCGGCTGAGGGCTTAGGGTTTAGGGCTTAGGGTTTAGGGCTTAGAGTCTAGGGCTTAAGATTTAGGGTTTAGGGCTTAGAGTCTAGGGCTTAGGGTTTAGGGTTGAGGGTGTAGGGTCTAGGGCTTAGGGTTTAGGGCTTAGGGAGGATTTCGGGTTTAGGGTTTAAGGTGTAGGGTTTAGGGCTTAGAGTCTAGGGCTTAGGGTTTAGGGCTTAGGGTGTAGGGTTTACGGCTGAGGGCTTAGGGTTCAGGGTGTAGGGTTTAGGGCTTAGGGTTTACGATTTAGGGCTTGGGGCTCGCCGAAGCCATCTCAGGCTCTTAAGGGGTCTGCCTTAGCTCTAATCCAAAGTGATCAAACTTGGACATGTTTTTCCACTCTGCCAAGCTTGCTCTTCTACCTTGCAGAGCTCTTTCATGCTTCAAACCGGGGCTTGACATTTCCATGAAAAAATGGCCTCAAAAGGGCCAAAATGGCCATCAAAGGGCAACACTGGTTTCCACAGGGCCGACATGGCTTCCAAAAAGCTGAAATGGCCTTGAAGATGACCTCCAAAAGGTAGAAGGCTTTGCAAAAGTTGAAAATGGTCTCCGCAAAAACCAAAACGGTTGCCAAAAGGTAGAAATGGTTTGCAAAAGGTCAAAATGGCATCCAGAAGATGAAGCTGGCCTCCAAATGGCCAATCATGGCTTCCAAAAGGCTAAATGGTTTCCAAAAGACAGAAATGGCAGCCGCAAGGTGACAATTGCTTCCAACAGATGAAAACAGCTTTCAAAAGCAAAAAACTGGGCCTCCAACAGATGAAAGCGGTTTGCAGAAGGCCAGGATGACTTCCGACAGCGGGAGATGGCTTCCAAAAGATAGAAATGGCTTCCAAAAGATGAAAATGAAGGCTAACATGGCATCCAAAAAGTTAAGGCTTCCAAAGGCCAGAAATGGTTTCCAAAAGATGAAAACGGCATCCAGAAGGCAGAAATGGCTTCCAAAAGGAGAAACAATACCTTTATAAGGCCAGAAGCGGCTTCAAAAAGGTGAAGATGATTTCAACAGGCCAAAATGACTTCCAAGAGCTGAAGACGGCTTTCAAAATGCCAGAAAAACTTCCAAAAGGCAAAAATCGTCGCCATTTCCCGGCTGTCCAACCTTCAGCTTACTTAAACCTACCCTCGCTGGCAAACCCACAAATGCTGCGACGGCGTCGGCCCACCAAAGTTTAGGGTCTAGGCTTTAGGACTTATAGGGTATACAAATACTACCTGCACTTGCATTGGGCGGGGTTTTGGGCTCATCCGGCGCGAAATGGGCGAGAGCAGAACAGCCTCTAGCTGCAATGCAAAATTCGGGCGGTTTAGGCCATAAAAGCTATGTTCAATGCGCAAGACCACCACAAAAAGTGGTGGATTGGATTGACTTTTCATATGGGGTGGCAACATGCGGATACCATTGCATAAGGCTTGTATGGGGAGACTTGGAGGTATATAAAGGCTATGTGCAGCTAGGGAAAATCCCAACCTCAACACTCCTTCGATTGATTGCTCGAAGGTCCTAACCCTAAACCCTAAACACCACCTGCTTATTGAGCCTGCAGGGTTGTGTAGGGTTGAGGATTTAAGGTATAGGTCCGCACGTCATTCAAACTGCGAAGAAATTATTAGCCTCCACCCAGATTTGGAGAATTTCAAAAATCGACGGCCCAAATATACATCCCAACGCACAACAACGCCTGGGAAAAAAGAAACCCCTGATTGCTGGAAGCCCCGCATTCAACCCCAACCAAAGCGTCTAGTCTGACAGAAGCTTTGCTGCTGTTCAGGACCTTGGTCTGAGTTACCATATGGTTGGTACATGGAAAATATTAGGGATTTTGTATTACCTAAACCCCAAAAGTATGTAAAATAATAGCCCTAAACCCATAGTAATAGCATGTAATAGCCATAAAGGCCATTACTCTACATACTGTTGGGGTCCAGGTACACCTAAACCCTAAACCCTAATTGCAGAAAGCTCCTTACAGCAACTCCAGAAAGTCTGACCCACGGCAAGTGGAAACCAGCCCAGGTAGTCCACGCACCCGAGACTGGGTTGCTGTTAAGGAACTTAGTCAATATACCGTAACGGGCATAAATAGTACTA
The DNA here is from genome assembly GCA_905231905.1 of Symbiodinium pilosum. Taxonomy (NCBI): domain Eukaryota; class Dinophyceae; order Suessiales; family Symbiodiniaceae; genus Symbiodinium; species Symbiodinium pilosum. The sequence goes on from CAJNIZ010043769.1 coordinate 31,724, forward strand.
TGTATATATATGGCTTCACCAACACAAAAACTTGAATTAAGTTCCTAGGCTCCCAAACCTGGACCCTACTCCCTCCTTGACAGCAACCCAGAAGAGAGGAGCACGTGGGATGAGGACAACGGCAATGGTAAGACAGCGTTTGGGGATGTAGATGTGAATTAACACGTACTTGAGTACACCGATCCTTCGCATGATGATGAAGCCTTCTCCAAAAGGACACTATTTGAGCTATAGTCTATACTCCAAGTATCCCCCCTAGTCACCTCTATAGTACAGCCCTGGATAATCTCCTGCATAAGCCTCCTTTAAGGAGTTTGAACTATAGCTGATTTCGGCTTCAGAATTTGCGGGAACATTCTCGCCTAACATACCCCAGGCGTCCAAGTATCTAATAATCATATACTTACCCAAAACCTGTACTATAATTCCTATTACCCAAAACCCAAGTACCCGATTATTCGGTACATGGACCCTCTGGGATAGCCATGAAAATCAGATCAGCGCTGTGCCGAATTATCCCCCCAATGAATCTTCAAGATGAGAACTCAACCCCACATCCGGGTTTAGGGTTCAGGGTCCAGATCCCAAAAGGGATCTGAAAATGGAATCCCCCAGAATCATGTCGGAATGGGAGTTCTACAAATGCTTACTACAGGTCTATACATGCCTGCCCTGTCTAAGAGCCTTGCGGGCGTCAGCAGCGCAGGGAGCTTTGAGTCCTTTGACTCTTTTGACGTTGTGCGCGATCCGCTCATGGCCTCGAAGGCTGGGCAACTGTCTTTGTTGGTAGAGGACTTGAATCAAGTCTGGGGTTTAAGGTACTGCGCAGAGTGCAAAAGGGGCTGTGGCGATTCAGTGGGTTGCTACCCGCAGCCTGAAATCATCTGCACTTCTCTTCCAAGAAGATGTTTCGCACCATCCCTGATTATAATCCTCTGTCAACACAAATGGGCAATTTTTGGCTCACCTGCCACACCTTCCAACCACATCAGTACCCCTGAGCAGATGCACTTCACGTCAACTCTAAGCGCCCCCCAGACAACTTAAAATGCAACCTGTGGAATCACATTTCTGTGTCCATCTATGCATAACACACCTTTTTTTTGTTGATCCAAACTCAGGGTGGGGACCCCCAGCTACAGAAGTATATTCACAAATCCCAGGACTACAACTCATGGGCCTCAGAACCATACATACCCCAACTGTAAGGCGACTTAGCACTCCTGGCCCTCCCATCCCTTCCCTGAAATGCCCTGACTATTTGCTCATAATCTTGCACGCCCTAAACGCTAAACCCCTATACCCTGAACTCCTAAAACCCTAAAACCCTTAACTCCCAAACCCTAGACCCCTAAACCGTTAATCCTAACCTTAAGCCCCAAGTTAACCCTAAACAGAATGATTGGATGGCAGGCCTGAACCCTTCATGGGTTATCTACTGTACGGTTTTTAAGCATTATGGTTAAGGGTTTAGATAAAAGGGAGGGTTTGGGGTTTGTGGTTTCTGGGTGCAGGGCAGGAGCCCGCTGATTAGCACTTAGATTTGGGGCTTATCATACCAAACACTTATCAAAGGATCAAGCATGATGCACTGCCGTCAGAATTGCTAAAACCCTAATGCCTTGCCCGAACGTTGGGGCATACGAACTGCTTCTAAGCTACCCGCCTTCCAAACGAGGCCTACCCTCACCTCATTTCGCGTTGGGTTATACGTTAAGTCTAATGGAGACAAATATGATGATAGGTTCCCTGATTTGTGATGAGGGGATTTGTCACAATAGTTTTGTAACTGGCGGGCCCCGCCCTGTTCAGGCAGCCATTTTGGAAGGGAAGCAATATCCAACCGCACGGACTAGGTGCAAAACTCTCACTAAGCTGGAGCAAATCTCAGTCCGCAGCCCAGCGTTCAACGATTTCCAGCAACTCTATCTCCCCCAGACAGGATCCAGCTTTTATTTGCTCAGAGCCAAACGGCATTTATGCATTCGAGGCACTATTTTGGGGCTTGTTTTTTTTTCATATCGGTTTGTCCTGAGCCAAAGCATGTATATGAGCTCTCTTACAGTTTGGCGCGCCGGTGGTCTTCCGCGTGAGCGGGTAAGCTCCAATCCCTCCTGCTCGCTTGGCCCTGGAATCTACATCACGAGGATGTTCCTGGGGCCCCTGGGCAACTCAGACCGTTTCAAATTCCGGTTGCGACAACAGCAACCAGCCGATGTCCTTCAACATGCCGGAGAAAGGTCCAAATGTAAGATCTGAAAACTTCACACTTAATGCTGGGCGGAAATGGTGATGGCTTAAGCTCAAAACGGAAGGCTACGCCATTGGCTACACATGGGTCTATTGCGCTTGCCGAAGTGATTACCTCCTCGGGTCCCTTTTGCCTCCCCTCCAATTGCTACTATCCAAACCCGAGGCGCCCAACTGTTGAGTCTGTTGAGGGCTAGGGTGTAGGGTTTAGGGTTTAGGGTTTAGGGTGCAAAGTGTCCAGTAGAGTTTCCTTGGATCCATCCAGAGCCATAAAACATAGCCAGATTTCAGGGCAGCTAGTTGTTGTGAAGTAAGCGAATAAGAGCAATCGCGTTAGTAGGAGCACAGGTAATAGAAATAGTCATGGACAATTCGAGGGTTATGAAAAAATGAATCTCATCATCAGGCAACAAGCTTCTGAGAGGAGTGTGGGTTTTATAAAATTTCAGAGCTATAAGCTGCTGAAGGATAGGATGCCGTGGGTCTGGCCAGGGGGGTCTTCCAAAACAGTACGAAAATATGGGCAACAAACCTAGGAACCCAGAACTACAACCTCTGGTTCTTGCGTGATTCCTGGTCCAAGTACCCACGTAGTATCCAATGTGTACTCAAATTGGTTTGCGTGGAAAGCGTTTTCAATTCCAATTATGTCACTCTCGGGTTCCGGTTCCGGGGCCCTGAGAGAAGTGCTTGCAGACTCGGCTTTTTCGGCTAAATGGCATTTTTGACATGGCAGTCAGTTCCTGCTCTGCAAGGTCTCGGCGAAAAGGTCCTGCAAACAGTGGATGGCACAAACTCAGTTGGCAGATGCACAGGATGATCAAGCTGATGCAGTACGGTGTGCGCACAGGCGCCCTTATTGACCGTTTTGTAGAAGCAAGGTAAGTACGAGCGGGTATGAGAAGAAATCCTACGACTTGAACCGCTTTCTTCAACAACTTTGCTTGCTCATAGCAAAGCCTATGATCGTCAAATAGCGCCAGCACAGGCCCCGGGAAACTCCTCCATTGCCTTCCATGACCGCGTGGCGGCTCTGTGGGAATATCCGAAGGCAGGATTCGGGTTCAGATCCTCTCAAGCATGATTACGCGAACCAATTGAAAACTGATTGCGGTACTGTGGGGCGTCACAGCCTGCGCAGGATTTGTGAAGCCGTGCTTCACGCCGCCGAATACCATCATGTCCTTGCTGCCAGAGATGAACGTGGCGTTATTGAGACATTGTCTAAATCATTCACAAAATGCCGGCATTGCCAGCAGCAGTAAGACTTGGACCCACCGCGCATTGGCTGCTCGCATCTGCTCTTCAAACCTTATCCACTTGATCCGATATATATGCGCCTAAATATGATTTTCTCATGTATCCTTTTCATACCTCTCTGCACCCCCGTCTGTACCCCCATATAATTATGCCTATGTAGGGCATCCCTTGCTGCAATTTGAGTGTCGCGCGAAGCGCGCCCGCCAGCGCTGACAAAGGGATCTGCATCTCCATGACAAACCAGCACACGGGGCCTACAAGGCGACGACAACGAAGTCGAATGGAACAAATGATGATGCACAGCACGGCGTCCTCAGGCTCACTTTCACAAAATCGGAATTCATAAGTGCCGAACGCGTTTTGCGCAGACATGTCATCCGGAGGAAGCGCGCCATCATCAAGAATTCCATGAAAGGATACTACGGCCTGAGCTTGGAGCTGCCGATCAGGTACGGACGGAATAGGACCCCATCGGCACACCGCTGACCGTGATGATGCCTAACATGCATAATCAACCTGAACCCAAGCCTGCCACAAAATGCCATGACAAGCTCTCAGGCAGTATGCAAACACCTACTCTCAGCATTCGGCGGCGACCCCTGCGGCTGGTCCCAAACCTCATTTGTCAATGACGTTTGGAGTGTTCCTTTTCAACATGGAATGTACCAAAACAGTGGTTCGGAATTGGGCTACTGACGGGCCAAGTCGAGAACGGCGCGTCCACCAAAACAGTATCCAATTGCTGCGATGCGCTGCGGATCTATGCCTGGCACCATGGACGTCAGTTGCTTGAACGGCCAGTTGGAAATGCAAAGTTTAAGGCCTGCGACTTCAGACATTGCTTGGACAGAAGCCCGCATCCTAAACAACGGAGTCCAGGCTTGAGGATGCGAGTTGCGCAACTACAAGCCGCAGGCTCCTTTTCCGACTGAGGCTGCGGTCGTCTGCCAACGGTTGACGTGCAGCTGCACCCCATTCTGGCCTGCATTGCTATGAGCAGGCTGCGACCCAACCCCGACCCTTTGGCAAATACAAAACCAAGCTCGCGGCTCCCAACCATGTCCATGCCTGCATGAGGAACAGCTTTGCACAATGCAGTTGCCGCAGCACAAAAGCCGTTTCAATTAAACGGACCTTTATGGAAACCGCCAAACAGGCAACCCCAAGAACATGGTGAAACTATGAGGGCTATGAACAGAATAGAGGGACCTTCATCTCCATATTCCTGCTACATTCTTGGGGTTTTCTGTTTAGGGTCATGTTATGCTTTCTGAGCGCGCGGCTCATCGCCAAGCATGTCTGCCACAAGAACCGTGTAACCACCAGCAGCCAACACTTCTGCCCGCCAATGCAAATACCTGAAGCGTGCCCCTATGCACACAAACATGGCGTGTCAATAGCATGGGCACAGATCCCGTGGTCCAACGGCCGTGTGCACGACGACCTCATCGAAGATACGTTTCATGTTGTTTTGCAGCACGTTCAACACTGGGGGGGTCACTATTCCTGCGCCGTTCGGTTGCTTTGGTCTTACCACCCGACCATGCAGTCTGCGAACGCCGACCTGAGCAAAACCCGAACTCGTGAAAAGCTATTCTTGCCAATTCTTGCCAACCCTTGCTGGGCAAGGCCTCGTCTTCGTAAATCAGAGGCTCAACCGCAAAAGAATCATGGCCCTGCAAGCTGTGACGTTTCATCGTTGCTTTGGTGCGAAATCAAGTCCAAATCAAAAATGTCATGTCGGAATGCATGGGCATGTACAATCAATCAATCAGCCGGCTAAGCAGTGAGGTGAACCGTGTGTGTGACGTGGGAACAATTAATTACATCTAGCATCATCTAACACAGCGTGCCTGCAACGCAGGGTCGGCACGCCATGCTTTCAGCCTGAACATCCACGCAGGCGCGCTGGACATGCGAATTGGCTGATAATTGTGCATTTGTCTTGTCCCCACGGTATGGAAATGATGAATGGTGAGAAAGGATAATACAATTTTTCTTTTCTGCGGACTTTTATGCCTGCACGAAGGTGTCCTCAGTCCCCGAAATGCGGAGCTGCGGCTAATTTCTCCCGCTTCCACTTGCGGTCCATAGTGCAATCCGAGAACAAAACGTGCAGCCCCGTTTTTTTGGAATTTGCACGGTTTTGCGAGGAAACCTCACTAGTCGGCGCATTAAGCATTCGAAACTGCACGTGGGGCAGCAACATGATTATCCCAATGGGCATGTTTGACGTCTTACATGCTGGTGCAAAACATGGAGTTCTGGGTGAAAAGACGCCACCGGCACCCAAGAAACTCCGGGAAACATATCCATGGATGCATGTTGTTTTCGCCGTGGTTCGCCAATGTCGCCGGGGCAAAGCCGCCAGGCAAGAACTAGCTTTAACATTCTGAATGGCATCGATGAGCGTCAGGAATTGTTAGTTGGGCTTCCACGATGGGACGGTAATGGCAAAACAAATTCAGCGGTAAAAACTTTCTGCAAATCCCATTTTTTCGAATAATAGATCAATTTGCGTTGCAACAGTATGTAACAGTTGGCCGCTTACAGGCTTTGATATTCTTCGGCGCACGCTTTCAACTGCATTAGCCTGTTTTGCCACAATCCGTCTCATTTCAATGCAAACTATTTGTGGCAATGATAATGTTAGCTACAAAGCCCAGAGCCCATGTAGGCTACTTCATAAAGCGCCGCCGAAGCCAGCCCAATCCAACGACGCCAAATGCCAAAACAATTACACCTGCCTACAATTATGAGCCGCGTAGCTAGCGGCCGTGAGAAACAGATGGCAGCAACACTGCACGACGACACCTGGTGAGACGAACAAACTGCGCAATTCACCCAATGGGACGCGGAGCCGCTCATGGTTGGCCTGATATGGCAGCGGTGGCCCGGACCCCCGCAAAGCGAGGAAGACCAAGGGCTAAGCAGCAGTGCTGCGTGCAAAACGCACATTGTCGTGTTGACGCGTCCCTTCCTCCCTGTCACAAGCGTGGTGTGCGCACTAGCCAAACATTGCCACGTGAAACTGCCACTGGTGAAATTGCCAACGCTGTACACAACCCGCCTTTGCAGCGTTGCGGAGGAGAATTCGGACGGGGAACATCGTGAAACCACGAAGATTTTGTCCCTTGCTGCAACGGGCCGCTTGGGGTTGCCTAATGTTGCCCATCCCCGCATGAAATTCTAGCGGTGAAGCGGATGAAACTGGTTGACCCAGTTATGCTCAACTATGCTCAACTGCAATGCTGCAGCCACAGGAAACCATGGGCAGTGCTTTGGCCCGCAAGAATAAGCGCACACGCTTGCCAGGCCGCACAGCAGTGTATGATGTTGGGATGGGTTTTCGTTTTCGATTTCAACCCACCATTGTTTGTTTTTTTTGCTGGTCCGTCCGCCACAGGCAGACATGTCGTTTCCCCGGCAGACGTCCTGGACCTGGCAGAGGCCTCGCTGCCTAGCCGGCTGCCGCTGCGCTTGACAACGAATTGCGCCGAATGGGACAGCCCGCTCTTGTGTGCATTGCCGATGGGGGCAGCGGGGACCAGGCTAACATCGATGGCGGGGAAATACAAGACGCGTAACAAATGACCGGCGAGCAGCGCTGCCAGTTTCGAGGCACGTAGGGCCGCGCACGTTGTCTCCCCTTTCGCGGGTTGTGCGTTCATATGCGTGCGAGGGATGCTCCTCCCGCGGCCGATGGACGGCCTATCAAAATCATCGCCCATCGCCTGCACGTGCGGCGAAGCGCCCAGGTTGCGGTCGACACGACGCTTGTCAGCCCTTTGCAGAGGGACGGGCATCCGCGCCTCGCGCAGACGCGGAGCTGGGGTTGGCGTTGAAGCGGGCCACGGCATCACAAGCACCGCACATACCCTGAGCTGTTGGGAAAGGGCCGGCGAGATGCCGCTTCGGCGTGCTCAACATGGAGATCGGCGGGCGTATCAGTAGCGGCGCCTCTGCGTTCCTGGCTTCACGACGTCCAGGCAGCGAGAGCCATGGGCGGCGGAGGTCACCAGGCGGACGCTGTACAAAAAGTGGACGGCGCTCGCGTCCTCGCACCTTCGCCGGCCTGCGTGCTCGCCAGCACGCTGCTGGAGCTGCCAACCATAGGCGTCGAATCCTCCGATGGCGCAGAAATTGCCTGGGCAGCGGTTGATGAGCTCATGATGGACAGCGGGTTCTGCTGACGGGCGGGGCCTAGTCTAGCAGGCGTGGGAACAGGCAGCCGTGGACACACAAGCCTGGCAGTCACGAGAAAGTTTCTTTTGTTACTCGGACTTTTACGCCTGCATGACGAGTCCTTAAGAAATCCTCGCTACTTGTTACGCTGCCACCTACCTACGCTCGGTCCTGTTTTAGGCGCAACGGCTGGGCCCCGCGCCTGCGCCAAGGTCCATGACGCGGTCCAGAGTCGGGCCCCCATCGGAGCACGGCTGCGCTGCCGCGGGCCAAGGGCGGCCTAGGCAGTGCTTGCAACCGCGAGTTGCGTCGCCACCGATAAGGCGCCCCACCATCGTCGCGCCCATGCGGACGCTGCGGCGCCCTTGACGGCGGGAGGCGCGCGTTGGGCCGCAAGCGGACCAGGTCGCGGACGAAGCGCCGGGGCCCGGTGCTCCATCGACCGCCGATCTCGGACCCCAGCACCAGCAGTGTTTGCGGGCCTCCGCGTGCGAGCTGTAGGCCTGCTTGCGACGCTCTGCAACCTGCAGGGCGGATCAACTTGGACGGCGCGCGGCGCAGCAAAGCGCGCCACCGCGAGTTGTAGCCCCATACACGACGAGGTCCAGGCGTCTGCGGTCCTGTGGCTGCACGCCGGTATGTGGGCGAGCCACTGTTGTGGCACGACCTGGCCTTCCGGCCCCACGGCTTCCGCGCCACTCGGACCCAGGCGCGCTCCACGACTTTGGCACGTCTGGCCAGCAAGCCCGTTCTTGGACACGCGAGCGCGTGGTCGCCAAAGGCGTCCACTGTGCCACCGCAACCTGGGTTGGGGCCGCACCTACTGGGGCAAAGTGGCCGGGCCAGTCGCAGGCGACGTCGCAATGCCACTAGCATGGCTTGCGGCGGCAAGGTGGTGGCTGCCTCAGCCGGGATGGCAGTGAGCCACATGCCGGCTTGCGGGCCCGCCTGCCAGTGGAGAAGCGCCTGGGCGCTCGGCGACAAGGCTGGCATCAACACGCGATCGCGATAGCACTTGGTTTTGCAGCGTGACCATGGTCCCGGGTCAGTCACGGGCTCTACACGCGGAGTGGCCGGTGGCTGCACGGCTCGGCCCCCGCAGCCAAGCATGCGCTCAAGCGGCGAGGCATCTGCCGGGCTTGTGGGCGAGGCAGTCGGACACGTGCAGCCCAGCGCCGTCCCCGCAACTGTTTGTTGCACCACAGCGATTGATGACATGCCCCACCATCTGCGTGCCCATCCGTCTTTGTCTTGCGCGTATGTTTTGTCCACACCCCGTGCCAAACACATTTCTGCAAGCCGGGAAGAAAACCCGCCGGTACCCAGGAAGGGTTGGGAAACGCTGTCTTGCACACATGTTACAAAAAATGTGCATTCTGGTCTTCGGGTCTCGGAACTTGCAATCATGGTGCTGCGGCGTTCGCTTTGCATAATGTCCACCAACACCGGGGTCAAATTCCAAGATGATGTACATGCAAAACCGCGGAGAAAGCACAGGCCTGTGGGGCTGTGATAACGACCATGAGGGCCAAGAACACAACACTTCGCCGACGCGGCGCGTGTTGCCTCCGAGCGTATCCCCTCAAAGAATAAATGTCCACCGATATTGCCAAAAGTTGGCTGTGTCATGTTTTCTCCACCCCTGGCGACGGCGTTGCGGCTGAGCCTGTGGGTGACGCATGCTTCAGCCGTTACGGACACCCGGCTACAATCTTCCACTCGCTCACGTGCGGCTAAGCCCCACGTGCCAGGAAAACGCGGTCGCGCAGGGCACCATAAACATCTTAGCCGGAGTTTTCCCTTTTTTCCTTGCAGCCGGAGCAGTTCGCGCGCATCTGCCCTTAGTGGTCTGGTGGAGAACTTGCTGTCATTTTCCTTTGCACTGCGAAATCTAAACACAGGAACATTTCGGGTCACGCACCATCCAACCACATTCTGCCGCCCTGGGCATTTTTTTTTCTGAACGGCCGACCGGCAACGCAATGGCAAGGCCATTTGGAGGGGTACCTCTCACGTTCCTCGGAGGGTGTCCCTGTGGCCCGCTGGTTCCATTTCCATGCTCTTGCTGCGGCGGGGATCCATTCTTCCCGTTTTTTAACCCAACTGTTTGCAGTTGGGATTGGCCGCGCACACGAAAATGAGTCAAACAGTCGCGTCGCGGTTCCAAAAAACGATTGCCGGCAAATAATGGGCGCAGGACGCGAATCAAATTACTGGAGACGATTGAGCTGGGCAGTGACGCGCGCATCATAAGCGAAAACAAGGGACGTGGTGGAAACAGGAACGAATGGGGCGCAACGGCCTGACAAATGAGTTGGCGCGAAGGAAGGTGCATTGGGCATCAGAAAAACCCGGTTCGCTTCGAACCTGCCCTTAACAGCGTGCCTACACGGGCGCGGCAGCTATGAGAAGCGTGTTGCAATCCAAAGTGGCGGCAATATCCGCCTTATATATGCTTTGGCCACATTCTGTAACAGCATTTGCCATGCTATTTGTGCACAGCAAAAGCAACGCCTGCCGGGCGGGATGTAATGACCGATAAGTTTGCATTTTGGCCGGGTCATCCCGTATGGCTATGTCGGTTGTTTGCGCACATGCGCTAGGACATGCGTCTCTAGAATGCCTAACGCGCAGTAAAATAATTAGGGTTGCGAACGATGGCGCTCAAGAATTCGTTGGAAGACACCACATCATTCGATTTTTTGTTCAGCCCGATTTTTGCAGGCAACCCAGCATGTGGGCCATGCGCGCTAGGTAACGATGCGTATACTGTTACCGCATGACCATGACATGGATGAACGTTATGTGGAATGTCCTCCTGCCAATGGCACATGGTTGGTCAATGTCGGTTCCACCTACCGTCCGTTGACTTGCCCTGTTGTTGGTTCTCGCGGCCTTGCATGTCCCGCAATCCTGTCATTTTTCGTCCAGTGCGTTGTTCAGTGCGCGTTGTTCGCTGAGCGTTGGTCCCAATCTTGTGCATTGTCTGCCTGCAACATATTTAGCAAGACCACAAGTTCAGTAAGATAGGTCTTCTGGCACAGTACGTGTGACCAGTCATAAATTCCCCTTGCCGCGTCCGATGCGATGCCAGCTCATACAACACGGCTTATTCGGGACAACGCAAAACATCAAGGGCGAGTTCTGCATGCTTGTGCGGCACTGCGTGAGATCCCAGTAGCCAAGGATGCACAACAACAGCCCGAATCAAGCAAGCAAAACCTCGTGTTGAGACGCGTGCAATGGTAGCCGTTGCCAGCAAAGCCCACAAGGAAAGGGCTGAGCTCACAATTGGCAATGGCGGCTCAGCAAACCAGCGTCCCCCGTTCAACAGGGAGATACAGGGAGGCTGGCTGCTGCAGCCCAGCACGCCCTCATGTTGCTCTGGTTGATTGAGATACCCTTGGCAGCCATCCTCTTTTGCAAGACTGCGACATGTTGGCAGCCACAGGGCCAGCGGTAGCTCAACGTAGCCGGGACATCCATGTGCACACGCGAATAACAGGAACGCAAACAATGCGCGCGCGGACTGCGCTGCCACATATGTGATGGACGGCCGCCTCATTGCTCCAAGTGCGGCCATTCATCATCAAGTGATCAAGTGCTCGTAGAAAAATCCTCGGCGGGGTTATTTGTTCTTGCGCCCCTTCGTCCACGCACTGGCCCGCACCTTGCGTGACGCAATGCATCGCCGTCCCCTTGGTAAATAAACGCCGCCAAGAACTCCCAACGAGATGCAAAGATGTAGCAGCGTAAGGAGCCACCACGGCAACAGCAGCAATAAGAGCAGCTGCGGGCGCAGCCGCAGCAGCAGCAGGAGAAGGAGCAGCGGCGGCGGCGGCAGCGGCAGCAGCGGTGGTTGTTCACGACACTGCGGATTCGGGACAGTTTTCAAGCCGGTTGTCGCAAACAGCACGCAGCACGATATCTATACTCTATACTTGTAAATTGCGAATGCGGAATCATTACCGACGGCTTTGCAAATGCCACCTGCATTTGAAAACACTCATCCAACAGACACAACACTGTATGCATGCAGAATTCACTGGCTGACGTGACACGCAACAAAACAAGCTCACGTTGTTTTGCAATGGATTTTTGGCGTTGGCTGGTGACTAGTTAGTGACTGGACCCCGCAACATGGGTCGTCGTTCTGATCTGCCACAACATCTGCAAATGAAAAACGTGCACCCATTAAAAAATGCGTTTTGTTTCACCGCGGGGTTTGGCATTGAACGATACTTGTAAAGCTGTCAGGCCTGCACTTTGGACAGTCTTTGGTTCAACACAAATCTACGAAGAAACCGTCAATTTTCAAGGCTTCCGCCTGCTCTGCCTAGGATGCGTCTCGTATGCGATGCTAGTGTGATGCCCGGCCTATCCATCAACCGGCGTCAAGAACAAAAAACGTGCTAGGCCAGGAACAGCTTGTCCGGAGCTGGCCGCACTTTCGCCGAACCCGCCTGGACCTATAGTCATCACCCATCAAGAAAACTGACAAACGTGTTCGAGACGAGTACAACGCTTGCTGCGCCCTGACCCTGCCCTCGCCGTATCCGTATGCGGGTCTTCATAAATCTTCCAGCATGGTCCAGCACTTTTGCGCATGCTGCTATGCGAACAGTGGTTTTCACGACTTGTCGCGACTTCGAATGCTGCGTGTCAGGGATCCCGTCACGGGATTCATCTGAAGCTCGTTTGTTGCCAACCGCCTCCTGTGAATTGCTCGGGAGGTCTTGAAGGTTGGCGCTCAAGGTGTCCCAACGACGAGTGACTGTAGTGGAAACTCGGGAAGACACAGGCATGTAAGAAAAAACATGTTTGCTTGTGTTTGAAAGCCATCTTATGTTCTATCCACCCGATGTGAAAGCACCACGCCAAGGCCACGTCTGCCCATCTTCAGCCAAATGTCGATTCAGGCGCGTGAGCGCAGCTTTGATACGTACTTTGTTTTTGTTGACCACCGTCTCAACGCGCTGCTGGGACACTTGGGGAAGCCTCACACTTCATGACCATCCTTTGACTCAAACGTTGCAAGCTCACGAGGCAGTGACCCATCACGCTGCCAACGTCAATCACATGCTATCATAGCCATTGCCAACATGCCAGCTGCACTATCTCTGGGTCTCGGCTGTACATACAAGAATATGCACATGTTATCCTCGCTGGTGCTTAGGAGGGAAGGGGGGAATGGATCCCTATACTAGTCCTTATATAATCCCCAGTAATAATCCCTGTAATCCATTCCCCCCATTCCCTCCTAAGCAGAGGGAGTATTATAAAGGCACGATATCAAAATTGGCCGCCGGGTTCGCTTCAGGGCGGCAATCTGAAGCTGCAAAAGGAAACTGCCCAGAAAGTCCAATTTCCCTTAGTTAGGGAATAGACCTTATACTATACTAGGAACCCCTAATATAATTCAAGGTATATACCTTATATTATACTAGGGATCCCTAACATAATTTAAGGTTTATTCCTTGATTAAGTAAGGGATCTTGGACTTCCTGGGTAACTTTCTCAAACACCGGCATCGCCATGTCTCAGGCACAGCTGTACTGCCAATGCATTATGACCCCAACAATAGAATAGTTTAACAGTTTCCATTGTATTTTCCATTATCCCAGTATAACTACAATGTTATAGTAGTTTCCCTTTTATTTTCCACTATCCCAATATAACCCCAATGCACCCTAAACCCTACACCCTAAAACCCTTATAAACCCAAATATTACCCCCAATGGGTACCGAGTGCCCAGCACTGCATCCCAATATAACCCCAACATAAAACCCTGAGCCCTAAGCCCTAAACCAGAAAATGTTACATGTGTATACTATAGTATATTATTGGGTGCCCAGCACCGTGTCCGCATAAGGCTGATCTTTGGCCATTCGCGGCTGCTGCGCCTGCAAGCTGGACCAGGCAAGGACATAGACATGTGCAGCCATAGTCCTCCTTAAGTAGATAGAATATGGGGTAGATGGGGATCTTACTATAATACCCTACTCCATGGTCTATCTACTTAAGGGGGGACTATATGTCAACAGGGGTGCATGCCAAAGGTCCGTATGCAATCTTACCACGTCATTGTAGAATGCTTAGACAGTTTGCAAACACGGTCCCTCAACACCAAACCCCTACACCCTAAACCCTAGACCCATAGACGACGTCCAACCACTCCCCTAGCCCCAACTGTGCGCATGGCGTGCTCGACACGAAGAAGCCGGTGAACACTCCCACGCCACGGCGTCCTTGGACCCTTAAACCCTAAACCCCAAACCCTACTGGGTTGGCCCCTAAAGCCCTTTGAAAAATATTAGTATATAGGGTCCCTTATTAAAGCCATTAGGGAAAATATCAATTATCCCAGGGGCCTACCCAGACCCTATACCCTGTACCTTACCATTAATATTACAGTATTTGGGCTCTAAAACCCTACTATTTGCCATTGTGCAAGACGTCCCGAACATCAATAAGCCAGCAAAAAGTCGTGAGGTCATGCCAGCAATAAGCAACCGAGCACGAGAGTGATGCCTGATACGCCATCAGTATCACTCCCTGGTGCTTAGGAGGGAATGGGGGAATGGATCCCTATAGTAGTCCCTATAATCCCCCAAAAGAATCCATAATCGTTTCCCCCATTTCCTCCTAAGCACCAGGGAGATCACTATCATGTGGCACATGCGAGATCGCTCCCAATTGTGTCACACGCACGTCGCCTTCGCCGGTCCACCTTCCTAGCAGCTACAAGCAGTGGTACCAACAACAACTTGCGCACTGCCCTCGGGGCTGTTTGAAACGTTGGGGTTTGCCGAAAATGGAACACGCGCGACCCTAAGGGTCCAAGGACCCAAATATTCATAGGGCTTTATGGGGCCCAAATACCCACATTAATATCATAGCATTTGGGCCCTAAAACCCTATTATTTGGGTCCTTGGACCCTTAGGGTCAGACACATGGACACCGGCCATGCTGTGCGATTTCCGAATTGCAGGCTGTCGCGAATCATTAGGGGTTATATTGGGATAAAGGAAAAGAACATGGAGACTACTATGTAAGGTTTAGGGTAGGGTTTAGGGTTTAGGTTTAGGGTTTCCAGCATGAGCGTAGTTGGTACCTACGTACACGCCTCTGCCCCCAAACACGTCGCGGGTAAAAAACACATACGGTGGATAGTGTTACCGCAAAGGAGGTTTATGGTATATAGCTACTTTGGGCCTGCAGAGTCAGAGGTTGTTATGTTCTGTAAACACTTAGGTGCATAGACATAAGCCATAAAGATATTTGGCTCCGTTGGAGAAAATCCCACCCTAAACCCTAAAAATCCTAAACCCTACATAATCCCATTGTAGTAGTTTCCATTTGTTTTTGCATTATCCCTATATAACCCCAATAACCCCTAAACCCTAACTCTACGCAGGCTGGAGCAGCAAGAGTTTCCCTTGTGGGTCTCTTGGAACCCAGGAGGTCCAATATCCCTTAATTAGGCAATATGCCCTAACTTCTACTAGGGGCCCCTAATATGACTTAAGGTATGTTCCCTGATTAAAGGATATTGGACTTCCTGGGAAATTACCAGGGTCCCTCTCAGGAAGGTGTACAAGCGCTGTTTGCACACTTCTCACATGCTGCATACCGTGCAACAGAATTGCACAAGCCAGGTGTTC
Organism: Symbiodinium pilosum; assembly: GCA_905231905.1. Lineage (NCBI taxonomy): Eukaryota > Dinophyceae > Suessiales > Symbiodiniaceae > Symbiodinium > Symbiodinium pilosum. The sequence goes on from CAJNIZ010043769.1 coordinate 47,085, forward strand.
CTCCGGTATGAACGACCTGTAAGCATGTTACGAAGCACTAGTATTATCTACAATATAGTACCCTAAGTGTCCAAGGACCAAATAAAGATTATTAAAGATGAATATTCATGGTATTTGGGCCCT
>CAJNIZ010043770.1:17706-36432 GCA_905231905.1 Symbiodinium pilosum
CCCAGGGGTCTGGGTACACCCTAAACCCTGCCTACAATGATTAAAGGAGCCGCTAGGCTAGAGAGGTAGTAAGACACCTGTCCTCACATGAGCTACTGTCAACACTAGGCGGGCTATAGGGTTTATAGGAAATATATAGGGGCACATAAGTATCCTGACCCAATACTGGAGAATCAATTGGAAAATAACGTGGAACATGAAACTAGACTGGGATCCTGTATGGTTTATAGGCATAAACTTTAGCCCTGCACCCCAGTATCAGTAAGTCTGAGTACAGGTTTTGACCTCGCCCGCGAATCCAAATTTGCTACGCCAAACGTGTTCTGTGGCAGAACCTTGCTTACTGGGGGGTTGAGTAGAAAGAGGGGAATATATATATATATATGTGTATATATATATATATGTATAATAGGGATTTGTATTGGGACTATATATTCCTTTCTTCCCTACAAAGAACCGGTAAGCTTGCGCTCGAAAGTATAGAATTTGGGGGGGTTGGGTGTCCGACCCTGGAGCTTTCGGTTTTGGCTGCGGAACCTTACAGTCCCGAGCTGAAACGCTGACCAACCAAACCGGGAGCGGCGCAATGAACCTTAAAACCTAAGCCCTAAATCCTAAACCCTACACCCCAAACCCAGAAGACCGGAATCTCAAGTCCCAAGCTGAATCTCTAAACCTTTGTGTACTGCAGGTGAAGATCCTGAAGAAGCCCAAGTTCGACATCACAAAGTTGCTGGTCTATGCTTGACTTTCATACCATTGAGAACAAGTGGGTTTAGGGCTAACACGTGGAGAGTTGATCCTTAGAATAACCATTATAATAAGATCCCTCGTAATACTCCGTATCCCTTAGCATTCACGGGTCCCTCGACCTCCCGCACCCCATCCCCCCAGTAGGATCAACCTATCCCCCCTGTGTTCCTGTAAGAGGTTTTCTGAACGGTTTCTGAGGGGTTTTGAATGTTTGATAAAGTATTTATACAGGGGCTTATAGAGATAGAGGGTTTCTGGAGGGCTTATAAAGTTTTCATAGAGTTTTATAGAAGGTTTACACGAGTTCATAGCATTGATGAATGTTTTTTGACACTTTGAAATTGTCTGGAAGCTTCGTAGAGGGTTGGAAAGGGTTTCGGTTGAGGGCCTATAGATGTAGCCCCCTTTCGTGTTCCTTTTGCCCAGTGGTCTGGGTCCGACAGTGTCATTCTTTGTCATGCACTGATGTAAGGAAGTGTCAGCAGGAGTCTCAAAACCTGCACAACATACTTCAAGGTTGCTTGGCCTTCAAGCCCCATAGAGCCTACACCTTGGTACTGCCCCGCACTCATTAACGGTTGGATAATATGAATAATATAACTATATAGAGCTCTTAGTATGACCCCTATTACAGACTGTCAATGGGTGGGCGCAAGACCCCACCTAAACCCTATAAACCCTGAACCCTAAGCCGAAGGATTTGACCGCGGACCGCCAGGGTAGTATGTTGGGTCCCAGGCAGGCGGAGCAGGACACACACTGTTGTTCCAAGTTTTTAGGGCACACGACCCAACAGCGCCTCGTCACCCGGGAAAGAAGGGAACAAAGAGACACACCCAAATCCTCTGTACCTAAAAGTAGAACTCCCTTGAATTGAAACTTCTGAAGGCTTCCCTTAACCCCAAAGCGCCTCAAAACCCTAGAATCGTAAACCTCCATGAATCCCAGAATTGCCCAAACCCTAAACCCCAAACCCTAAACCATCCTAAACCCCAAAACCCCAAATCTCAAATCCCTACACAATCAACCCTAAGCCTGAAACCAAAAACCCCGAACCCTGTCCACTAAACCCCAAATTTCAAGGCTCATGGAGCTGCATGGTGATGGCGGAGACGACATGGGCGTCGAGATGCTTCGGCCAGAGGCACTGCACAGTTTGGCGTTTAAGGTTTAGGTTTCATCGTTTCAGGATTTGGGGTATAGGGTATAGGTACTGGGTGTTGGGGTGATTTGGGGTTCAAGATCTAGGGATCTTGTGTTTAAGGTTTGGGGATTTGGGGTTTAGGGTTTTGGGGATTTGGATTGGGGTTCTAGGGGCAGGGTTTAAAACCTCAGGTTAGGGTACGGTGCGTAACAATGGGGGATACAAGGTGAGCTTGCGAGATGGCTGAGATTTCTCCATGTGATCTTCTCTGATGCCATGAGCTGCGTATACCATCATCTAAACTGGCAAAGACAATACAGAGGCTTGAACATCACTTCTGAACACAGAACCTTTGTAAACGGAGTACCAGATCCCCCAACTGCAGCCACACGAGGGAGGCTGAGAAACCATCCTTTGATTCCGTTGATTTAATTTAGTTGTCCATTTGTAGTCGTTGTGTCTGTTGTTCCCTTGCGGAGCACCCCCCCCCCAGACAGTATTTCAGGAATGGCTCTACACACCGCAAGAGGGATGCCACTTGATGACAGATGGTAGTTTGCCAAAATAGAGGGACCCGAATATTGACCTTCAAATCCTGGAGTGAGTATAGTCCTTACTATGGGGAACTCCAAAATGGTACCCTTGGAGACCCCCATATCTGTGTAATGTGAGCATGTTAACTTGCTAAGGAACAATATGTGCCTGAGCTATAACCTAAACTCCTTCAAGGGGGATTATATAGGAAAGTATTCTTGGGCTTATTTCGGGGAATACTAGGAGTTTAGGCTATAGCCCACTGCACGCCCTAAAGTCTATTGATGCCTGTGTTGGTCTATTTGGATCCCGAGGGTGTGTTCTGTGATGACTCAGAACACCAGTCCGTCTCATTGCCTGCAGTAGGAAGCCGCAAGAAGCATGTTAAAGGGGAGGCGTGACAAGGAGCCTGTAACAATTGAGGGGGGCCGATCTGGAGATACCCACCAAACCCTGATCCCTCAATGGTAGTGCAAATGAACAGGGGTTACATTCTAGACCCCCAAACGCCATAAACCTTGATTCTCGTGACCGGCGAAATGGGACCCGTAATTTTCAGAACCCTAAACCCTATAACCCATAAAACTGCATGTAATTGGGGTCACAGGTAAACCTTAACTTTCAGAACCCTAAACCCTAAACCCTGCAAATCACAGCCAATATTCCCATGGCCAGGCCGATGACGCTGTGAATACGCTGACTGCCGATGTGACAGCAGCAGCAGAGGATGACTAAACAGGTTTAGGCTTCATAGGGTTTAGGGTTTAGGGTCTAGGGTTTAGTGTTTAGGGTCTGCCTGTACTGTATAACCCCAGTTACCTACAATTTGATGGGTTATGCCTTCTAAATAGGGTGTTAAATACTTTGAAACTGTAGGTATTGGAGGTTACAGGCAGGATTTAAGGCTGAGGGTTCATTTTTTCTATCAGGGTTCAGGGTTACACGAGGTTATCCTCACAAACACCCTTAAATGGGGTCTGTATACGTCCTAGATTCTGTATTTGTGGCTATTTGGGGTCTGTAGAGGGTACTTTGGGGGTCGGGTTTGGTGTGATTTTGGGGTACGGTTTAAGGTCTAGGGCTGCATTTGCAAGGGCTTGGGTGTACGCAGTCTAGGGTTTAGGGGTTTAGGGACGAAGTCGGTAAGCTAAATGCTTACTTCAATCTGTAGCAGCCGCAAAGCTTCGTGTTAGTCGTTCGCAGGCAAGAGGACTAGGGATCTCCATGAGGTAGTGTGTATTAGAGAAAAGTCTTCTGCATAAGCGGGTCCAAGCTGCTGCGCCAGAGCTCGCTTGCAGAACAGAATCCATACTTTCCTGAACGTAGCACTCCTTGATGCGCTTCTCAAAAGAAACCCTAGGGATCCATGTATACAAATAATCCCTACATTGGGCACCCCTAAACCCTAAACCCTAAACCGTGTATTACCTACATTGGGCTATTTGGATCCCTAGGGAAAGCCTTTCACAGAACCTGGAGGGCTGAAGGCCTCAGTATTTACAGGACTTATAGTCCCCCTTAAGTAGATAGAATATGGGATATATGGGGATCTTGCTATAATATACCCAAAGCCATATTCTATCTACTTTAGGGGGACTATAATCTTGCAGGTTTCTGGAGAGGGATTTTATCGGGGGTCCGAGTTGTACCCTTAACCCTCAGCCTTAAACCCCAGCCCTAAACGCCTGAACCTGAACCCCTCAGCCCTAAACCCTAAACCCTAAACGCTTAAACCTGCAACCCTAAACCCTAAACCCCAGACTCTGACCTGAAACCCATAATTTGAGAAGTGCCCGCAAGTTTTCACGCACAAACTCGTGTGGACGCGGAAGGCCAGGCGATGGCCCGACTTTGCGGACAAAAACGCTTGTAGTGTCTACGGGGTTTCAGGTTCAGGCTTTAGGCTTTAGGGTTTAGGGTTTAGGGTTTAGATGCTTACTTCTGGTGAGCTAGGAATGAAGGAATGGATCCTTTTAGTAGTACCCATATAACCCATTATAGTAGTGTCCATGTTCTTTTCCACTCCTTCAGTCCCGCCTAACCAAAGGCCGGCATGTATATGTAGATATCTATATATATACACCTACGTAGTATGTGTATATACACAGTTTAGTGCTATGGTTTTTTGCTTTGCAAACCTTATAGGGACTATAAGCATGTGTATATGAAATGTATAGGGGATATGTTGCAGAAGAAGATACAGTCTACTAGAATGGAACAACACACGGTTAAGATGGAAGCTGGGAAACGAAATGGACACCGGTGCATACATGAACAAGTGTATATGGATATGTTCTTACATGTTGAAGGGGGATTATGAGCACATGTCTTAGTTTTCAGGTGGGGGCATGGAGAGATGTAGGATTTAGGGTTTAGAGGTTTCTCAGAATAGCTGGCCGACGGCGACCCCAAGGACATATTCATAGGACGGTTTAGGGTTTCGGGTTGTCGGGGACCCGCGCAGGGATCATGTGGCAAGAAACCTGCATTTTGCGAAGCCTTCTTGGTTGGAATTTTCGAGGACGCGCTGCACAGTTCATGGTTCACTGTGAGGGTAGAGGTCTAAAGGCTTTGCCAATTCCTGATGGGTCTGCCTGCCATCCACTCAAAAGCGCCCCACAGGAACCCTCTACATGTTTCAGGACAACATACTCCAATGTTACCCTTCGTACCATGCAGTATTGCCCACCCTGGCCCACAGAAGCTCCAATCTTTGCATGAGAATCATAGATTTTACCCTCCCCCAAACAAACATGAAAGCCCATGTAGCTCCCCTTAAGTTCGACAGTAGGCTTGGCAGCGTCCCATTTGGGGTTCACTTTTTTTGTGGGAGGGTAAATCCTTAACCCCTGTGAGCCTTCTATGAGCGTATGAGACATATGTAGACCCACAAAAGCCTTATACATAAACTATATACAGACCCTCCATAGGTCTCATACAAACCCTATGCAAGCCCTACATAGATCCTGTATGAGCCCTTATAGAAGCTCTGATTAAGCCGTATACAGTCCCTAATAAGGAGCCCATGTCCATTCAATTATGCAGGAACTATTGACCTAAACCCTTAACCCTGTGGCTCGTAGAAGCTCTATCCTGTGGACTTTTGCTGCCGCGTTGGGCTCACAGCTACTGGCCGGCTATCGCTGCGGGGTGCGTTGCGGCCCCGGTCATTTGAGGTAGGGTTGAATAGGTTTAGGGAAACGTCGTTTGGATAAAGAACCCCCCTAAGATTTTAAATTCAAAGGTCTAGGGGTTTTGGAGTATTGCGCGCCTGTCGTCCTTGCAAAATTTTGCCCCCAACCCTTTTATCATGATCTATGAAGTGGTTCAGCCAAGGCAGAGGCTTTGGGTCAAAAGTAGCAGAACCTTATTTGAGCTACAGTCTAAACTCCTTGGGGGGGTTATATAGGGGATTATGTAGGGGACTACTACTATACCGCTTATTAAGCGGGATATTAGGAGAGTAGACTAAGCTCATTTGGCCACAAGTATCTATTATCTAGGCTTCTGGATCCTTAGGGGGCAGGAGTGCTAGAGCCCTAAGTGCGCGAGTATAAGATTCCGGGACTTCAGGTAATGCCCACTCCATAAGAATAAGCCCCAGTTCACAGGCCCGATAAGAAGTGTATTCCTCTATTATTCACCTATATTATATTGGGAAGGGAGGGCTTTTATTAGGGGAAGGGCATTCCTAGATACATGGGGAAGCTATCCAGTTCTCCCAGAAGCACGTCACCCTAAATGACCGATCGTGTAGGTTCCAGACAGATTTCACGACATCCTGAACCCCCAAAAACCTGGTTTTGCCAAAGCCCCACAGGTCCCTAGCCCCTTTTGTGATCCCGGGCTGGGCTTTATTTCAACTAGCTACAGTGGTGAAAGCAATAACTGGTCGTACCAGTAGTAGCTATGTGTTGGGATGTAGCGTATGTAACGACAGAAGCCGCATCATGCGCAGCAGTAACATCACCAGGTCTTTTGCTCAGGTGATTTAATGTCACAAACATGTTTGATCGAGATGATGCCTGCGTGCTTCAGACATGATGTGCATGTGGACTTGTCCATGTCTATGTATATACTGTGTTAAAACGATGGTAGCGCGAGGTGACCAAACCCTGTCATAATTATTAGACCCCTGTATGAGCTACTGTCAATATAGTGGGTAGTAAGGGATCCCGTAGATTATGTAGAAAAAAGCTTGTAGCTCATATAAGCTTTACATGAACCTACATAAGGGAAAAACATGCTGATATAAAGCCTATATAGTATGTTCCCCTATTCCGTACTGACCCCTCGTAAGAATCATAATCATATGGCCCGTATTATGTAGGCTTTAAGTCTCCCCACAAAGGCCTGGTTTGCTAGGCAATCGCATGATGCACACTGCAGCCTTTTTCTATGCCAAAGCCGTGCGGATAGTATGGATAGCATTGGGGTCCAGCAATTGTAATCACCGAAGCCTTAGACCCCAAATCATATTTTCTTTGTCCCGGGACCTACCTGTAACCCCAGCCTCCTACAGCTTAGTAGCAATTACCCTGTATTTCATAGATATAATTGTAAACTGTAGGTATGGGGGTTACAGGTAAACCTTAAATCACTTACATGGAGACCCAGGCTTTGAGAGCGGTTTAGGGTTTACCGCTTAGGGTTTAGGGTAGGCAAGGCCATAATTTGTTCCCAGACCCTTCCTGCAACCCAACTGCCTACAATTTAACGCCTACAATTTAACCAGGGTGGTGATATGTAGAGGTTCCTAGAGGTTTATATGGATTTATATGGATTGTACGGTTTAGAGTCAACCTTTTTGGGGTTACGGATTTACCTTATTTTCTCCCAGTCTGCAACACTCAAGAAGATCAGCTTTGGTCAAGGTTAGCAGATGAAAGTAGACTTGTAACCCCAATTCCCTGCAGTATAGTGCTAAATACATCTGAATACCCCCTCAATAAGAGGTATAGCCCACTAAGATGAAGGTCATTGGGATTACAGGGAGGGATGGGCCCAAACAGCATTTGCATGGCAACACAACTTGCGATGGAATAGCAAGAGCTACCATACCCTTGAAACATGGGGGTGAACGAAGATCACCAGCATGAACATGAGCTATGCGTTCAAGCCAAATCTCGAATCTAGAACCACAAAACAGTTGCGTATGGCTGACTTGACGCCTGCCTTGTTGTCTCTCCAGACTTCTGTCGAAAATTGTGATTTGTGGTATATGTTTTTTGCCATCCTCCCTGGACCCATTTAAGCGCTTTCCTTTTTTTGGGGGGGAAGTCGGATCCCCAACATGGACCAGGAGAGAGCAAGAATGGTATTTGATTTCGTTGAAACAAGACAAACATTGCTGGGTCGGAGATTTCATCCTGTATTCCATTTACTCAAAGCTTGGTAGAAGTTACCCCATACTTAAGAGCCGTAACCCAAAGGACAGGAGGTACAAACTAGTACAAACCACTACTTACTCCCGCCCTCCCATATCATGTTACGCATATTTTCTTTCCCAGTTAGTTGATTGCTTGTGATAACCCATAAGACTGTAGGTAACTCCTACTTAGTAGGTATAGCCCTAAACCCTAAATCCTAAACCCTAAACCCTAAATCCTAAACCCTAAACCCTAAACCCTAAACTCTAAACTGTAGGTAGTCAGGGTTGCCGGTTGAGAAGTGTTCAGTGGCCATGGCGGCCTGGTGCCCCATGGAAGTGTGGCATACACAGGAGACATAGGGCTGTTTTAACATGCATGTATTTGTATACATATGTATATATATATGTATATATGTACATATATATGGTTTATATAGTTGACGAAGGCTAAAAACCACTGAGCTATCTAAAGTTTAGGTCCTGCGTTCCTTTTTTTCATTTTCAGAACTTTGCCTTGGTGTTGAGGTATCAGTCGCGAGGATCCACAAAGCCTGTGTTTTCATAAATTGCTGCTACAAAGTCTCACAATCCACTTCAGCTCCTGCGTACACGAATGACACATCTTTAGGTTCCTGAAGCGTCCCACCTTTTTTAACAACAGAACCTGAAGCGCCTAAACCCTAAACCCCAAGCCTCACGTTTGTTCAACTTTGTCTAATCAATGGCTTCTGCTCTGCGCCTGCGCCGGGGAGCTTTGGCGACTTGCGCAGCCTTGAGCTCAATCTGTCGTAGTTTCCCCTGGAAACGGGCTGGGGTTTGGGGGTTTAGGGTTTAGGCTTTCTGGGTTTAGGGTTTAGGGTTCAGGGTTTAGGGATTAGGGTTCAGGGTTTCCCAAAATCAGGGGACCTCAATATCGACCCCCCAAATACCATACTGCTCCTCGTTATAGGGCCCCGCCAAAAATGTACCCCTAATTTTGGGAAACCCCCATGTACGACTGCCGTAAACGGGGTTGAAGGGGTTAGGGCTTTTCAAAAGCGGGACATATAGGCTTGCACATGGACACCTTGGATACTGCTTCAATTCGGTAGCAGCTGGATGGTAGGTAGTCTATGAATATAGAACGACCTCAAAGTTTGCCCTATGATAGACTGTCAGTGGTTGGGGAGCAGTAGCCACAAAATACCCCTTAGCTAAGGACAATGCCTTAGATGGAGCCAGGATCTCTGGTATGAGGTAAGGTGCTCTCCTTGGTGGAGGGGTATTGGGCTTTTAAACCCTTAACTCATTATAGTAGTTTCCATCTTCTTTTCCATTCCTGCTAAACCCTAAACACTAAACGGGTGTTGGGGGTACGTTTCCAAGTTGAGGGGGCTGGGGTGTTTGAAGATTGGTTTCCCAGACCCCCAAAAGGATCTAAAGATTAGATCCCTAGAACCATAGGGGGAATTATATAAGGATTATATAGGGGCTATAATGGGTCTATATAGGGGATCCAAATTTTTAGATCCTCCCAGGGGTGGTTTGGCAGAGTCGAGTCCGAGAAAAGGATGCTCAGGGCTTGGCAAAGCCATGATGAAGGCAACTTGCACGCCTTGTGCAGTTCATCGGGGTGTACGAACTCTAGGGCTCCAAATGGCCCAATGTAGGTACTGTTTAAATTTCTAGACATTGGGGCACAATGTAAGTATTATTTATAGACATGGAGCCCCAGAGCCAGGAGAAAGCTTGCATAAGGTAACTTGAATCCAGGAATCTGATTTTCTTTTTTGTCCGAGCTAAGTTGCTATTTAACAATCCCTAAGGCTCCAAATAGCCCATTGTAGGCCATATTTATAGACTTTGGGGCCCAATGTAGGTATTATCTATAGACATGGAGCCCTAGGGAATGGCCCCTTCTTTGCAAGACTGTATGCTGCGGAGTTCGAGTTGCATAGGCTTGCAGGGGCCCTGCATGCTTGAGTAGTACGAGGAGCTAGCAGCAAGAAAGCCTAAACTCTTAGCCTGGCTCGTTGCTGCATGAGTTTGTGATAGCTGAGACCTTCCAGCATATACAAAGGAGTCAGAAGCAATCAACAGCATGGCACTCCTTGTTTTGACTTTGTTGTATGAACCAGGCCTAAACTGAGGCTGTTCAAGCCCAGATTTTTCAAAAACCCTAAACCCTTAACCCTAAACCCTTAACCCCTAAACCCTTAATCCGCAAACGGTCGAGATGCTTGCAGCTCTAGGTCTGCGAACGATCCGTACCTTGGAAAGGAATTGCAATGCGGGGCCTGCAGAATCTACCCCTTTTTTGGGGGTGGCTTTGGAGGCTTTCGGGGTTTATAGTCCCAGTCTTCCTTACAAGGAATATGGCATTCCCCACCCTAAACCCTAAACCTTAAACCCTAAACCTTAAAACCTAAACCCTAAACCCTAAGCCCAAACCCTAAATGCTAAACCCTAAACCCGAAACCCGAACCCCAAAACCATCAGAAGATCCCGGTCTACCCCCCTTCAGGGGGACTATAGTCCTAAGGGTCCAAGGACCCAAATAATCAGGTTTCAGGGCCCAAATACCACTAACACTCAAGGTATTTGGGACCTAAAGCCCTAATATTTGGGTCCTTGGACCCTTAGGGTAGGTGTTCTGGAGGGTAGGAATGGCCCAGGTTTCGGATTCCTGGTTTCGAGTCTGTAGGATTAATCTGTTTCCCCAATTACCTACAGTTTAGTAGTACTTACCCCTTAAGTAACAGGCATAACCCATAAAACTGTAGGTTATTGGGGTTACAGGTAGAGTTTACGGGTAATCACAAGGCCCTGGTGGCCGTGCGCACTTCGCGGGACGTCGAGGCCCGCAAGCCTTATGTACAATGAGGGCTTTGGGCTTAACATTTACAAGGGTTTAGGGGGTCCGTCCTAAAATCATGAGCTTTATTTCCCCCAAATTTCTGAACCCTGCCCTAAACCCTAAACCCTAAACCCTAAACCTCCCTTAGACTCTGAACCCTCAACTCGGGGCCCGCAGACAGGACTCGCCGCATGAACCCACGGACTCCCTTAACATCATCCTGTCACTGGGTTGCTGTTAAGGAACTTAAATTAAGTTACCATAATGGGTATATATATATGTATATATAGTAAATAATAGGGTTTCCCCAATATAGTAACTTCATTTAAGTTCCTTAACAGCAACCCAGAAATTCTTGTGCTTTAGTGTAGATGTGCCAGTATCTCCTTCCCAAAGACAGTTCTCCCGTTGTTGGAAGGCTCTCGACACCTAGTTACATAACCTCTATAGCCGCTTTCAGGGGACTCTTTTGTCGGATTCAACTTCAAGTCTTGATTGCCCCTGGCAGACCCTGGAGATCCATGCAAGGATTGGTTGTAAATCGTGTGTAGGGTTTAGGGTTTAGGGATTTATGGTATTAGCCGTATTAATCCAAATATGATTATCCTTGATAATAGTAAGAATAGGCAATAAGCTTACAATTAATGATGTAAATTTCATGACACTTAACATTGATATTATTCTTGCTCTTGTAATCATGACAAGTTCAGGTCTTAAGATGAAGGGTAGATCTGGGCATTCAGGACGTGGGGCCTATGGGGCTCCGGAAGGAGTATATGGGCTTCCTTAGACATATCTGCAAGTGTATGTTGTGACATGGCTTGGGCAAAAACATGCGCAGAGGGGGCCGCAGCGCAACTTGAAGACACATTGAACTTAACCCCCTCCGCTAACAATAACCCCCCACCCCTGATAACAGACAATCCCAAAACAGAACCATTATGTGATGCGGGGAATATTCATTATTGTCCGGGTGTGTGTGGTGTTTGTGCATTACGGGGAGGGGGTTAGTGTCAGACCATGATAAGGCATGGTACGCGCCAGAACAAATGGGCAGGTCATGCGCTTTTGATCCCTGCATACTTACCCCTTGCCCCAATTACCTTCATGTTCATGGGGGTTATGCCCATTGATGAGTAATAACTACTAAGCTGTGGGCAATCAGGGTTACAGGTACAGCGGAGTATTTTCCAAAGTGAAGGCCCACTTTGCCTTACATTACCTCGTCTTTTCAACTCTAACTGCAGCAAGCCAAAGGGTCAAGTACCTGAGATCTTGGAATATGAAGAGTAGCATAGGTTTTGGGAGGACTTTGAGTAGGTTTTATAATTAGTACTCCGAACATTACTTTTAACTAGACCCGTAGGGCCTGAAGGTAGACCCGGAGACTTATCCTTCCCTCCAAGATGGCTCGCCCACTGCTGATGCATTCATGCCGCATGACAAGCGTCTTTCTTCAATAGGGTGGTTGTACAATTTTGCGAACGACAATCAGCTTGCTTTTTTCATTTGGCGCATTCGCATGCTGCTCAGGGCTTCGTTCCTCGACTCCGAACAAATCCGGCAAGTTCCAGCAGGGCGCGCCCACCGGGTTCTAGAAACGCGGCTGCGCGGTTCGGAGGTTGCCTATAATCCCAATTACCTCCAGCTTTGTGGGTTATACCTACTACTTAATAAAGAGAATTTGGTCTTGGCCTAGGTCGATGTAGGCAAGAAAGCAATCGCTCCCATACAGGCACATCATATCAACCTCCGATTAGGGGGCTGCGATTGGGAAGTCCTCAAACGAAGTCTGTGCAGTTCTGAAAGTACTGCAGGCTATGTAATGTAGGGAGTATGTTGGGGTTACATACAGTTTTTATTTATTTATAGTCCCTAAACTCTAAACCCTAAATCTAGGAACTGTAAAGGGATTATACAGGGATTTTCAATCCCAGCAGACACCCAGAATCCGTCAGGGTTGTTTGTGTTTTGGCTTTATTTTGGCTGTTTAAAGGGGTTTAGGGAGTTATGTAGGGGTATATGTGAGTAATGGAGAATCAAAACGGAGAAGCAGATGGAACATGAAATGGAATTGGGGTTATTTTGGGGGGTTTATGTGATTGACTATCAATATTAGGGATACCAAGGGACCGTAAAGGGGGACCCGTAGGGGTCCCATGGGGTCCCTTTGTTAGTTTACTATGGTCCCAATTAGATTCCCTTCCAAGGTATCTTTACCTCATATGGTCGCTTGCCAGGAATCTATGCAAGTTCCTGCCCATGTATTGATGACAACTGTGGCTTCTGAAGAACTTGTATTGGGTCTTGAACTGTCAAGATTGGCGGTTTTCTTTGGCAATGGACGTCTGTGTGGTAGGCGATCTATCAGTCTGGTTAGTATTTCATCAGTGAATGGGCCGCCTAGAAAACTGACCGCAAACCATACCCGATACCGAGTCTTGACAAGCCGCAGCTTCTTATCAGGATGCAATAGAAACAGGTTCTGGTGGGCTAACAACTGAACTCTGAATAACAAACAGGGATCTAGAGGGAACCTCAGGGTGCACACTAACATCCTATACCATTCAACGACTAGACCTCTGCCTTAAACACATCAGCCGGAACCCAAAACAGGCACCAAATCTTATGCCCGTCGTGGCATACGTAAAGGGCCCAGGAAAATCTGTGCGCTGTATCGACAAGTTAGAAACTGTTTGGGCCTAGTTCAGGATTTAGTGGTGCAGGTCCAACCCATCCAATGCGGATGCTATTGCCTTCCCAGAACTTGGAGCAAGCTCTGCAACTGTATGCATCTGGAGTAGTGCCTACATTGGTCTGCGCATTGGACTGGTATCTAGGCAAAACACCTGCTATGATTCTGGCCATTCACAACCCTAAACTTTAAACCCTAAACCTTAAACTCTAAAAACTGACCTGATAACTACTGTAGTCTCCAAACCTGCAGCGGCGTTCTTCTTAACCACAACTTGAAAACCAGAGGCCCCTATAGTCCAAACTCCATAAAGGGGGTTATATAGGGGATCCTATGTGGGACTACCATAGCAGATATTAAGTGGGATGCCCCATGCGACCTAGGCGCATGCAGGCAGAGCCAACTTAAAGAGAGAAGCCCCCAGGCATGGAGCAGTTGAAATCCAAGTGAGCCATAGTCCAAACTTTTTAAAGGGGGGCTTTTTGAGGAGGATGCTAGAAGCGTAGACTATGGCTCAAGTAAAGGTTCTTGCAAACGCCCGCTTACCAGGCCTGCATACCTATCATTTAGCCTCCCCTGCGGCTTGGGGTTGAAGGATAATGTAACCGCCGAAATAATTCCCAATATTGCGCTTGTAGATTCCTCGTGTGGTTATACTAGGGTACCTCAAGTAGACGTCAAATAATAATGGTGCATATTTAGCTAACTCGTAAGACCCCTCTATAAACCCAGCTTCCATTTTCCATCTTCTTTTGCATTTGCATTTGATTTTCGCTCTTCGTAGTTATTGAGGCCCCTAAGCCCCAAACCTAGTATTCGTACACAAATAGCGGTTCATTCTGTGCATGCCTTGGGCATGCTCAGCGTGGGGTCATGTAGGAGCCTACCTAAACCATCAAATGAGTTCTGTGTGATGTGTTCTCTAAGAAAGATTATAGAAGATCGGGGTCTATGTTAGGGTCACCGTATTTGAGGAAACTACCATATATGGGGTTAGGTACTACTGTAGAGGATCTCTACATAAGGGTAATAAGGAAATCATATCGGTAACTATTCAAGCGTCTACAGTAAACTCCATATGATAGTTTCCCCAAATAGGGGAAACCCACTATAAACTCCACTATACTATCATCCTTCTTACAAGGGATCCTCAAAAAGGTGCCCCTAACTATGGGAACCCCCCTTAACCCTAAACCCTAAACGGCTAGACTAAACCGCTGCCACGCCTGCAAGGGCTTCGTGGCATGCGCTGGGCGGACCGACCACAGCGCCTATCAAACCAAGGCATGATAGGGTTTAGGTTTTAGGGTTTACGGCCTAGGGTCTGGGGCTTACGGTTATGCGGTTTAGGGTTTAGGGCATATAGGGTTGAGGGTTTGAGGGCTGCGTAGGGATTATATTTGTGCTAATTTCTTGTTTATAGGGGCTGTACAGGAATGATACAGAGGTATTTGTGGGTATTGGGGCCCCGCGCGCTGAAACCCTATGTATTTGGGGGACGGGGCGTCTAGGTATCTCCTGATGTTGAAGATATGTACAAGGGACCCCTCGTTCTACGGAACTCCCGCATAATGGCGTTCGGAAGATACCCTAAACACAAAAGTGATATTCATGGGCTAGGCAGAGATGGCATTTTGTCAGGATGGTTTTGTGTTTGACTAGTAAGCCGATACCATATTTACTGTGGTTAGTTCCCTATCAACCCCGAGTAAGTATATTTCTCGCGCTTTGCAGCATTGAGGTTCCGTCAAAATGTGGGCGGGAGATGGCTGCTGCTGGGTTAACTTTATGGAGAGGCTCACGGTACCAATGTCTAAGCATCACAGTTTGTTCAATCCTGGTTTGGCTGATGTAAGCGGTAACGGATATGAGGCTGGGCGGTCGCGGAAGTTTAACATGTCAAATAACGGAGAGCCCCCCGCGCCTCAGATAATTAGGGTTTCCATCAAATCATGTATGAATATCTAGGAACCGGCAACTACGAATTAGTGCAAAAGTGCTCTTCAGTTGGTCAAATCAAACAGCACAAACCATTGGAACCTGAGCCTTGAACTTTAACCGTGCAGGGAAGGGTCAAACTCAAATGATTACCGATGTTATTCCCTGATCAGAACCGCACAATATGGCTGTAGTTCATGTGTAACAAAGCACTCTATTCTACCCAAAAAGCCACCTACATGCAGACGTTCCAAGTCCCTCTGTTAGGTCAGTTTCCGTTTCATTGTCTATGCGTTTTATGCGGTCTAAGCCTTAAAGCCCTGTACACCCTCGTAGATACCCCCCACACGAACCATCTATAAAGCTGATACATACTCAGGCCCAAAAACCCTTTCCAATTGGGCTTAACCCTAAACCCTTAACCCTAAACCCTAAGTCCTTAACCCTATAGAAACCTTAAGCCCTAAACCCTAAACCACAAACCCTAAACCCCTTTCTACTTGGGCGGAACCTTACATTTCCGGAGGCAAGAGGCTGCCCATACCAACCTGCACCCGCTAGTTCATACCAAGCATGGTTGCACATTATCTAAATCCCTTTGGGCTACCTAGAGGGCACACAGCCGGGGGGAGGGCACACAGCTCAAGGTCTTTGACGAGAAGAGTGACTTCTTCGCATCTTCATCAGCAACCCCGCCGGAGGCGCGGTGTCAGGATCAGGGTTTAGGGTTTTGGTGGGTCCCCACTGATTGCGTAGGTTTCCCAGAGGGTCCATGTACCCAATAATTAGGTACTTGGGATTTGGGTAAAAGTAGTTCTAGCACAGATTTTGGTTAAGTATATGATTATTAGGTACTTGGACCCTTAGGGTTTAATGTTTGGCCTAACCCTAAACCCTAAATCCTAAACCCTAAACCCTAGGGAGAAGCCAAGGCAGGGCTTCACAAGCTGCAGGCGATTTTTATCAAGGCCCATATTGGATTAGGGTTTAGGGTTTATTGTTTAGGGATAATGGAGAATCAAATGGAAAAGCAAATGGAAACTGAAATGGAAACTGGGAGTATGTGGGGGACTATGGGGTTTAGGGTTTCCTGAAATTAGGGGTACCCTTTTTGGGGTCCCCATAATAAGGCTTATAGTATTTTGGGGTCTATATTGGGGTCCTCCTATTTTGAGAAGCTACCATATTGGATGCACATTTGCCTGGGGCTCGGGGGCCTTGAACCTATAAACTGGAGGGTAGGTTTCCGATGCTGTGTTGAGATTTAGGTTCTGGTTTGGTACATTGTCATTGTCTTCCGATAAGTATCGCCCTCAAGGGTGTGCATCGTTTTTTTTGTTTTGTCTGGAATCCCCCATGTCCCCAAACCCTACATCTCTTAATCCTAAGCCGTGGGAGGCTCGTGGGAGTTAAGTGGCCGGTTTTTAGGCCTCAAATGCTGGAATATGAATGTTTCTGGTACCTGAGGCCATCACATTAGGGTACTTGGACAAAGTGCTGGTTTTTTAGGCCATCAACACAAAGCTCCCAACGAAAGGTACCTCGCTGAAGAGCTGTTTCTTAGGCGAACCGGCAGGGAAAGCAGTCTCTTGTGGTTCCCTAAACCCTAAACTCGAACCCTAAACCCCCTGCCTCAATGTCATTCCCACTTCTTATGCCTAAGTTCTTGACGATGCAGGCGTTAAATCTATTGTGAAATAACTGCTAAATCCTGTTCACATCACGGATCATGAGTCCTATTCTCAAATCTCTTGTTGGGATTCAACCCCTAGCGAGGTCCTATTCGTAAGTCCTATTCGCTAAATCACTGCGCGCCCACGTTGCCATTGCCTTCGCGATGCGGAAGCTCAACTTGGCGTCTTGCGCGTTTCACACGCAGTGTACATCCTGGGAGGCCCTGTGCCTTCAAGCCTCTGCGACCTGCGTAGATTCTGGATTCAGCCTCAGGGCCAGGCCTGGGAGGTGAGGAGGCATTAGAAGTGTGGGTAGCTGACTGGGAAACTATATTGATTCACGGACGATGGGGATTGCAGTGCTCCAGCTTCTACTTGGGATGGCAATTTCCGGTTGCCGTATGTGTGTCTGCGCGCAAGTGGTGCCGTCGGGATGTTGTTGTCTGCTAGCTAAAGCTGCGAGCGCCATGGTCTCAGGCTTATGCTATTTCCAGAGCCCGTCGCATGCTTTCCAGCGAGAGTAGATCTGTGGGTTTGGACGCCTGTCCATATACGTGATCAAAGGGGTTCTTGTCATTCCCGCCGCATGGACAGAATCTCTGTTTCGCTTGACTCTGGCTCGCATCCCCGACTTCGCACATTGCCGCAGCATTTGTTCTCGAGCGCTCTGTGTTTTTCCTTTTGACGTTGTGCTGCTCTTCCAGGCGGGCAAGTATAGAGCGGCTGATGAAGCTGTGGAGTGTTGCGGCAGTGCTTGCGTGTTGGTCTGCGTCGGGCGGATGGAAACTGGTCTTCGAGAGGATTGGCCTGCAGCTACTCATGGCGAGCATTGAGATCCTGGCTAGCCCAGTGCACGTCGTTGCATGGGGTATAGCTCTTTTGTTCTCAGAGAGGGTACTTGAAGAGGCCCTCGCGTTCGCGAATAGTGGCGCCACGGTTAACGCGTCCGCACGCGCGTGCTGTTTTGTGTGGGGTGTGGCTGCTCTGTCGAGGTGAAGCGAGGCTGGGGGGCCATTTCGCGCCAACTGGTTGTGGCCGCGTGGTGATGCGTTGCTTCGACTTTGACGTTTTCTTGTGGCGCGCAGGAGCTCTATCGCGCGATGGAGCACGTTCCCCTCCCGAAACGATGCCGACACATCGATCGCCGCGAGGTAGAAGAGCTTTCCGTCGGTCGGATGGCTGAATTGGCTGTGGATATTGACGGCGGCGCGCGTGGCTAGTTCTCATGCGTCATTTTTTTGTTCGGCGTGGCGCGCAAGGCGTGGATTGCTGCTTTGCCGGAAGGCTGCGGGCCCCGCGGTCTGGTCTGGGTACCTTGTGTAGGTCTAGTGTCTAGGTGGCTTTGCAGATCCTTTGAACAAAGTTTTTCTCAACATCAATTGCCTTGGCACCACATTACCAAGCATAGTTGGGGCTTGGGGCTTCGGATGACTTTTGAACATGAAACCTTAAACCCTGAACCGTATGGACTATCCATGCAGAGGTGGTACCCCGCTTGCTGCGCATAGTTGACAGCTGCCGGCTCTCTCCAAGGCACGGGAGAGTTGCTCGCAGGGAGCATCGTAGGAATTACGGGAGGTAGGATGAAGAGCTTAGGGTGTAGGAGTCCGGGGTGGGTTTACAAGACATATTATAGGGTTTGGGGAATGAGAGGTTTAATTGTAAACGCTAGCGCGCGCCCGCCTCGGCTGGCCGGGCTTCCCACTGTAGGAACATGTAATTATAGATATACAGGTATTTAAGTTAGGTATATGGATACAGTCATATGCCTAATACATACAC
>CAJNIZ010043770.1:39887-54164 GCA_905231905.1 Symbiodinium pilosum
AAACTACCCTAAACCCTTAAACCCTCAACCCTAAACTACCCTAAACCCTTAAACCCTAAACCATAAACTACCCTAAACCCTTAAACCCTAAACCCTAAACTACCCTAAACCCTTAAACCCCAAACCCTAAAAGCCCTAGGATGCTGCGTTCGCCAGGTGCTTTGCTGCCGTACTTTGAAGCTGCAGGCGCATCCTTGGAGGCCGCTGAGGTTTTTAAGGATAAGGAATCTACCCCAATGAGTAGGGAATGGCGGGTTTAGGGTTCAGGGTTTAGGGTTTAGGGTTCAGGGTTTAGGGTTTAGGGTTAAGGGGTTGCATAGGAATATAGGGAGAATGGAAAAGAAAATGGAAACTACTATAATATAGTAGGGTTTCAGAAAGGTAGGGGTACCTTCAGAAGAGTTGTACAGAAGAGGTTATGTAGGAGTTATATAGGAATTCTATCGGGTTTAGGGTTTCCCAAAATTTGGGGTATTTTTTGGCGGGTTCCTATAATCAGGATTACAGTATAGTTTGCGGTCTATATTGGGGTGTCCCGATTTGGGGAACCTACCATTTGGGAGTTTCGGGATGTTGGGGTTTTAGGGGTTTGGGGTCTAGGGGTTTAGGGTTTGCGGGTTCAGAGTTTAATGTTTCAGCTTTTCGGGGTTTAGGACTTGAGGGTTTAGGGTTTTTTAAGATTTATGCTTTGAGGTTCAGTTTGACGGTACTATGACCATACCAAGAGACGCCAAGTACTCTCCACCTGCAGGGTTTTGGAATCAGATGCCAGTAGCTGAAAAAAAACTTTCACCCTAAACCCCTAAACCCTAAACCCCCAAACCCTAAACACCCCTAAACCCTAAACCCTTGCATTTTAGCGTACTTGTACCTTCAGGGCGATCCATTCTGGGTCTGAGGTTGAAGATTTTAGGGACTGCTTTGTAACCCTAAGGGTCCAGGGACCCAAATAATAGGGTCCCTTTACCGGGGTTATAGGGGTATATATGGGGTTTTAGGGCCCGAATACCCCTAGTATTATACTATTTGGGCCCTAGAACCCCATTATTTGGGTCCTCGGACCCTTCGGGTAAGCCCAAAGCCTTTACCGCTTACAAGGGTTTTATAGCTTTATGGGATCTAGAATTCAGGGTAAAGGTTTCAGGGTCCGTTCTGAGAATAGATGTTTGAATCATCGGTTTTCCCCTAAAATACTACTCTCCCCTTAGGTTCCCCCTAAACCCTAGGGGCAAGGGGGTTCTACACTCCACGCAACTAGCGGAATCTTGAGGGGGCCCCTAGGTCGAGCACTGTCCTTCCACTAGCCTGTGAGGAGTTCCATGCTGCTGAGGGAAGACTGTATACTATTGACACATAATCCGCGCAAAGCGTTTTAGAATTGCTATAAGTTAAGGCCTCAAACCCTAAGGCATAAACCCCAGGGTTTGGGAATTTGGGGTTGGCATTTTCCTTTATTGTGGTACGTAGGTTCGTACTTTCTTGGAACCAGGCTCTCATAATCTTGGGTTCTAACTCCACCATAACCACTGCACTTTAATGTATCAGCTTTTAGCAGTATCACTATTATTACTAGTATGACGGTTGTTATTCGCACTATCACTAATGTTTGTATCACTATTATGATTACTATGGCTAGTATTGTTACTCCCTGCATGCATGCTGCTAAAACCTTGTACCTTGCACCATGCTGTCAAGCAATAGCCCCCGAAATCCCAAAGAACAAGCCTTTAGCCGGCCTAAACCCTGACCCGGTTTAGGTTGTAGGGTTTAGGGCTGAGGGTCCCGAAGCCTTGCAGCCCCAAAGCCTTACCTAAAGCCCTAGGCACTTTTTTTTTTCTGGGTGTTAGTTGGGAGTATAGTCACAGTCCCAACTAAGTAGCTAGAATATGAGGTATATGGGGATCCTAGTATAATATACTCAAAGCCATATTCTGTTTACTTAAGGGGGACCATAACGGGATGTGTTCTCTTATTCCCTACAAAGCACCACTAAGTTTTATATAGTCAGGAGTTGACTGGTGTGGACCTGTCATCCGGGATGCTGGCCTATGCCCGTGAACGCCGGCGGCCCAGCTACCACGTGACTCACGGCTTTGACCGCTTATAACTGGACTTTACGTTCGGGATTCTGGATTCAGGTTGTAGGGTCTAGTTTAGGTCCCTAAACCCTACAGCAATAGCCCCTTAATATGAAGTTAATAGGGCCTTTATATGCCTGCAATAGCCCATTCGCGGTACCCATTCCTGAGTGGGGGATTGACCCAGGCTCTTAGTGTGTATGTTTAGGAAGGGTTGGGAAGACAGGCTTACAGAACCCTAAGCCCTAAACCCTAAGCCCTGAGCCAATGAACAATCGGTCCATTTAGTTTTCCATAAGAGTCCAAGGACCCAAATAGTAGGGTTTTAGGGCCCACATACTAGAATATCAATGGTATTTGGGCCCTAAAGCCCCATTATTTGGGTCCTTGGACCCTCTAGGTTTAGAACTTCAGACGATACGGTGGATACCGACACTCCTACATGACCGTAAGCCCTAGACCATGGGAATTAGTGTTTTCTAGTATTATAAGGACATGCAGCATTTTCCTATCAACTAACAAAGCTCTAAATCAGGCCCTGAACTCTACCTGTAGTCCCAATTGCTTGTAGTTTGATGGACTATGCTTACTTAGTAGGGGGTAATTACTACTAAGCTGTAGGTATTCTGGGGTTACAGGTAAGACCTGCACGCGTGGGAGCTTGCTGTGATTATCAATGGGTTCGCGGGATGACGCCTCGCAAAGCAAAGCACGTTTCCGCCTAAACCCCCTTGCTGCGATGCTGTACACCGCAAAGAGGGCCGTTTTTTGAGCAAGGCGATGTCGCATACATAGTCTTCCTGTGACCGCAATTACCCGTAGTTTAGTAGTCATCCCCGCCTGACAAAAAGGTATAACTCCCTAGAAGCCCAGTTCCCTATATATTGGATTCCTGTCCTTAAGTCCCTATATGAATTTATACTATCTATAACCCAATTAAGGACCTACTATATGGTTACCTGGGCTTGTAGGGACTTAAAGAGCTGGGCGTAGTTGGGTTACAGGTTGTCCCGATTGAGGATGCGCCCCAGGGATTGCTGCAGGGGCTTAATTCGGTGTTGGGAGGATGGGAAGGGTTTGGGGCTCAGAATCCCGTTTTAACGCTCTATCTACATGACTAGGTTCCCTCTGAGGTTCCTTTTGCTCCCATATATCACGAATATGGAGGGATACAGAGCCTCAGCTTCTTGAGTAGTTTTAAGTGCGGTTAATTTACTAGGGTTACTATAGTTATGATCTAGGGCTTATCGGATTAAACCAGCTGTAGCCCAAGTCATAGAGCCTTTAATCACCCTACTTCTAATTGCCACTAAGCTTTCAAGCAGCAATCCTGAAATAACACAAATTCCTCCATTCCGTACAGCAGGAGGCAAGCTGTAGGCTGTAGGAAAGTGAGTCCGGGGGCTCGCAGTAGGTATCCGTCACATAGTCATGATATGTAGAAGCTGTGGTTGTTGCTATAGCCCAGCCTGCAAACCTTAAACCCCAAAGACCTAAACCCCGAACCCAAAAGTGCTCAACCACCCTTAACCCTAAACCATCAACCCTGAACTGCAAGGCTTTCCGAAGGCAACGTTTGTGCACCAGGTCCGGTCTGGGATCAGCAGTGTTGTTTTTGTTTGCCTCTTTGGGGCTTGGGGTTAAGGGCCCAGGCACCTACAGCTTAATAGGAATAACGGCCTAAGTAATAAGTATAACCCATAACAACTGTAGCTAATTGACCGTGATGGTACCTGGATCCCAGACATAGGTAGAATAATGCCCCGAAACTCCCCGCAAACAGTCAAGAAAGGCCATTGCTCTATGTACTCCCTAAACCCTAAACCTTTTTGGGGTTTCAGTTTGTGTGTTAAGGGTTGAACGTTTTGTTTAGCGAGCAGGAATCTGGCCTGAGGGTCTCCGCGCCATGCTGACAAGAGGCCATCGGGCCGACGTCTTTTTTACCTTCTCCCTAAGGGTCCAGGGACCCAAATAATAGGGCTTTAGGGCCTAAATGCCATTAATGTTATAGTATTTGGGCCCTAAAACCCCATTATACAGGTCCTTGGGCCCTTAGGGTTCTTCCAAGCTTTCGGTTGAAGTACGAGTAGCATATTCGCGTTTAGGATCAAAGGTGGGGATATGGGTATGGGGCTTACCTCAAGTAGTTGCATATCTCACAGGGTTCTACAGAATACCAAACATGGGTTATGGTCTAGCTTTTGTGTTGTGCAGGTGCCGCTATTGTAAGTTTGAATCCGTGTAGATTCCATATCCACGGAGTCCTCTTGCATATCCAGGATGTGGCTGAATACCTGGGGCCTGGCGGCCTTCGCTATGACCGCGTGGCACCTTCATCTGCAACAGGGTTGTCTTCAAAGGCTTAAACTGAACAGTTAACCATACTACGGATGTATGTTAACCAACATGTAATATGGCTTCCTAAATCTAAAATCCAAACAGGAACCCAGCCAAATCTGGCAGGCGTGTCAAGCTGGCATGCACACACATCAGGCTAGTAGAGTCCTCTGTGTCAGGACCATTGATAGGGGCCCAGAAGGGATCACATACCCACAGAAGGTCCGGTCCTGTCTATAAATCTAACGTGCTATGGGTTCAGACAGCGGCCAGGCCTGGGTCCTTGATGTTGTGCGTAAGCAGGACTCCCTCTGTAGGGTTTAGGGTTTAGGTTCTGAGAGAAGCGAATTATACGAAGGACCGGTCGCATCGTTGACACCAAGACTAACACGCAGTTGCGAATCGTCATAGACTGAGACCAATAGGCTGAAGGGAAGGAGGTCTAGGTCTACTTCAAGAAGGATTGATCAGGCACCAAGTTGAAGTTTCCAAACATGGCCATTCTGATATAATTACGCCACATTATTGGAGTCTCCCTCACCGTCACCCATATTACAAACCCCCTCAAAATCGGTACTGACCCTTTGTTGAAGTAGACTCCTCCCCTAGAAGATTCTTACTGAACCTCGTCAACCGGACAGTGAGACATCATGTGCAGACGAATACCAGCTGGTTTGCAAGTCCTTTTAAAGACCTTTTTGGGGAGTCCCATGTTAGTGTACAGAAGGAAGCCGAAAACGCTTTGGGTGCATGCTTGGAATCCCCGTAAGCGACGCACGCCAAGGTGTTCAACGCCTGTTTTGGCAATCTTTTCGACCCACTCGAAGCTCCTCGGACTGTTTTGTTGCCCCTAGGGTCCAGGGATCCAAGTAATAGGGTTTGAGGGCCCAAATATCATAATATGAATAGTATCTAGGCCCTGAAGCCCTATTACTTGGGTCCTTGGACCCTTAGGGTTGGGTGGAGGTTGGAATCTATGGACACAGTTTATAGGGACCATTGGGAATGCACCTCCTCAAAAGAGATCCTAGCCAAAAATGGAACCAACTCTTTGGCCTTTTTGGGGACCGTATTTTGAACTATTACTGATACTTAGCCAGAGGATCCAAGTACCCAATAATTAGGTACCTGGGATTTAGGTAGTAATAATAATTCTAGTACAGGTTTTGGGTGATTATTAGGTACTTGAACCCTTAGGGTTAGCTACTGTACCATCTGTCCGAGTTTTGAGGTTGATGTAGAAAATAGCTTCTCATGTGTGGGGCAACAAAAAGCGGTTCAGGAGGAATGGACGCGGGCACTGGTTCACACATGGGTTTGCACCCCTCCTCCTTCATCCTTCATCCTTCATCCGAAAACATGAGTTCAGCTGCATTTTTTGATGGGACCATCACCCACCCACTGTTCCCAGGCCCGCTGCCACGTTGCATGTGCCCCAGGAACAAGAAACCTTAAAATCCAAGCAAACCCTGATCCCTTATCCCGAACCCCAACCCTAAACCCCACATCCGCAACCCTCATCCCTAAACCTTGAATCCTCAACCCTACACCCTAAACCTTATCCCTTAACCCTCAAACCTATACATACTAAACCCTAAGCGGCCCTAAACCCTAAGCCGTAACTCAACTGCAAGTTCTGAACCCTCCGCAATCCTGAGATTCCTCGACAAGGCATTTTTGAATGCTGTAGAATCCCCAATGAATAGTACCCGGAATCCCCATTACCTACAGTTTGGTAGTGACTCCCCCTCAAATAATAGGTATAACCGTAAATACCTGAACCCCCCGAAGGCATCTAAAATAGAGGCCCAAAACCCCTGAAAATCGTCAAACATTGCATTATTCAAAATGGTCTGGAGGTCTGGATGTTTTCCTCAGGCATTTTCGGTAATCCTCCATCTTTCTCGTACATGATTGCCAAAAGACCTAGTATGACTATTCCAGTTTTTCTGGGCCCTACACGGCCCTACACTCCAATCTTACCCCCGGCAGAACCCACAGCCTTGACTTTAACCGTTCTGTCCTACACCCTGAACCCTGGGATACTTATATACCTACTATATACCTTATATGTACCCTTCAGGGTGCCCAGAATCCCCTAAGCAGCCTAAGGGCCCATATTAGGGGCCCATACTTTTAGCCTTAAAGTAAACTCCAGTTGGTTCATCGGACTTAAGTGCTGGCTATGACTGGACTTATCTGGGCTTGTAACCTTCTCAAGACCCCCTTGCTGGAATGATGTAGGTTGCGGTAACTAGGATCATGGCTCCGTGTATAAGTATTTCCCATAAGTCTCACACCCCTGAAGCCAGGCATGCACTAAACCCTTTGCAGTCTCTGTATCAAGCGAAGTAAACATAAATCTCTATATATATATATATGTTCATAGATATGCATATAAACCCCTATACATCCCCGATAGCCCCAACCCTAACGCCAAATCCCTAAACCCTAAAATCTAAACCCCTTTGAAGGGACCCCGTTTAGGTGCTTCGACATGTCAGTGGCAAGCTTCTGGCTGACGGGGGATTGATAGTTTAGCGCTCAGTCAAAGTTTCTGAACGTAGGGTTAAGGCTTCTATAGGATTGGGGTCCATGCAGCTATGTAGTATATACATGGGGCCTCGAAGTAGCTTGATGGGAATTCTTTGGGCCCTAAGGATATGGTATACAACTACATGGACCCTTCAGGGGTTGTAGAACTCTGGAGTCTCTGGAGTTTACTTTTAAATGTGGTGTCTAGGGTTTGGGATTGTGGCATCTGGAGTTTAGGGTTTCGGGCTCAAGTTTGGGGTGTTTACCCTGTTAAAAACTCTTATTCGGTCATGTGGGAATTCAGGATCTCCTCCATGTTATGTGGCCTTATCAGACACTTGTTTTTTCTTTGTTCTTCTCTTTGCGTCTTTCTTGGGATAGACCCCATGCATGGTTTTATGTTGGCTCCAAGCATTGCCACCGCCAAAACAGGCCATCTGGGAGCTTCTCAAGCGAGTGATATTTTATTTGGGGGGTACTATGGTANNATAGTATTTTATATAAGGGACATAATCTTATGTGGTTTAACCACCAAAAAAAGGCTACTAAAATGAGCTATAGTCTAAACTTTTTGAAAGGGGGCTATATGGGGAAGTATACAGGGGAGTATTACAGTGGGCTATTCAGGGGGATTCTAGGAGTCCAAACTATAGCTCAACTGGGGTGCCAGCAAGGCTCGAATCACTGAAGTCCTTAAGACATCCTTCAGTGATCAAGGAAGATGGACCTGGTCTTCACTGCATGCTTCTGACATATGGGTGGATGTCAGGGTCCCCTAAATATTAGGTGCCGTAATATAATAGGGATCCAAAAAGGCACCATAATTTGCGGACAACCACCCATATAGTCGTAAGGCCTCATCCGCAAGCAAGAGTAGTATGCTTCGAAACCAGGAAAGCTTTATCTGGCCAGCTCCTTGTCTGCTACGCGTAGTAGAACCCAAAGAGTCCATGTACCTAATAATTAGGTACTTGGGTTTTGGGTAACAGTAATTATAGTACAGGTTTGGGGCAAGTATATGAGTATTAGGTTCTTGGACCCTTGGGGGAAAGCCGAAAAGATGTGTTTCTGTGTCACAGAGAGAGAGGGAGAGGGAGAGAGCGAGCGAGAGAGTCGGGTACTCCCCAAAACTTACTGGTGGTTAGTAGTGGAAGGAAGGAACGATCCCTAGAGTAGCCCCTGCATAATCCCCCGCTAGTCTTTGCTAGTTTCCATGTTCTTTGTCATTCCTTCGTTTTCTGCTTACAACGAGCAGGTTGGCCCTCAACCCTAAACCATACATAATATGTATCTATCCTTACATCAACTCCCCGTATCCATGTTATGTTCCGTTTTACGTTACATTTGATTCGCCAGCTGTTGTGCGGTAGCCCTAAATAGCACTTTCCATTCCATTTCCCGAAGGGTCCAAGTGCCTAAGAATCAAAGATGCTTGTCCAAAACCTTCACTTTCACTACTATTACCCAAAACCCAAGTACCTGATTATTGGCTACATGGACCCTTTGGGTTCGGGTCACCAAACCCATCACTGGGATTCCTTGAGGTGATCAGCCACCCGTTAGGGAGGAAATGGCTTCGAGGCCTCCAGAAGCGTGATCCCAAAATGGTCTGTCCCTCAGACTTAGAATTACGTGGGAGCTGCGGGGTACAAGATCTAGAATTTGAGGGTATGGGTTTGAGGTCGCAGGTTTCGAGCCCTAGGGCCAAGAAAGTCAGGAGGGTCCAAGGAAGCCTTTGTTCACAGTTCAAGATTTTGGGTAACTAAGTCCTGCCTGAACAAGCACTGTATGGACCGTGAACCCAAGTGTCCTAGCTCCACACTGCTTCCCCTTGCCTGTGAGAGGCTTGCCATAGCAGCGCCGTGGGGTCAGCTTTGAAAGTTCACACGTATGTTTCATGTTTGACGCTTTGTGGTGTGGCGCTTGGCTTTTAGCGTTCTGAGGACAGCTGGGGCTTCTATGTGGTCCCCCGTTTGTTTTTCATGTGCTTACCTGGTTGCTTCCGAGACGGAGTTGCTCGACCAGACGAGATTGATTTGAAAGTTGCCAGAAGCAATCCCATGCGGCTGAAGATTATTCACTGATCTATCAACCCCTGACATTGAAGCCTGCCACACGCAAATTCTTCTGTTACGAGATAGCGCAACTGCATCGGGAATGGTGTGATTACCTACAACCCAAATTACCAACAGTTTAATAGTATGTGCGTTTACTTAGTAGATATAACCCATAAAACTGTAGGTAACTGGGGTTGCAGGTAGGGGTTGAAGTTTCAGAATGAGGGATGCGATTGCAAGCCCCCGGAAAAGACATGAAACCCAAAGAGTCTGCTCTGCGGACGACCGTTTTCGTCATCTGAGCTATAGTCTAAACTCCTTGAAGAAGGGTTATATAGGGGGATTATATAGGGGAGTATTATAGGGCTTATTACGGGGGATACTAGGAGTTTAGACTATAGCTCATCTGAAGTCTGTCTTTCTTTAGGGCAACAGTGACATGCTAACCACCCAGCCACAATCCCTAAAGCTCACAACCCAGCCCTAAGTGTTCAAGTACCCAAAAAACCATAATAAGTGTTCCCAAAACCTGGGCTACAATAACTAGTGCCGAAAGCCCAGTAACCAAATACTGGGCACACGGAGCCTTAGAGGGTAATGTCGCAGAGGTTCTCCACGACCTTCCGGGGAGCGTGGAAGTTGAGAGCATCGTTTCGGAGGCAGGCGTGTCTCATAGTGACAAAGTCTGCTGCCTGTGACAATAGCATTCATTTCCTTTGTGACAGCCTAGCCGCACTTGCCCCCAATTCGGATTCTTCGAATGTTCTCGATAGTGCGCTACATTTTTGGTTTGCCAGTGCTCTGGATGTCCTAATCTCCAATCAGCTTACAGCTCCCCGAAACCCACATGCATCTATGAGTAGTTGCTCCAAAATGAAAATGTGGTTGTTGAATTCCAGTCCTGCAGGAGAAGTAGAGGTTGAGGTAGAAGGAGTAGGAGAAATACTAGTAGCAGTAGAAACAGCAGGAGGATGATTATTATGACGGGTAGTAGTAGTAGTAGTAGTAGCAGCAGTAGTAGCAGTAGTAGTAGCAGTAGTAGTAGTAGTAGTAGTAAGAGGAGGAGGGTTCTATTAGGTGTGCAAGTGCAGTCTTATGGGTATTGTTGTTTTTTTGGTGTTGTTGCTTCGGTTTGGTGTCTTTTTTGGCTGTTTTTTAAGGGTGGCTGTGCTCAAGCCCGGAATCCCGTACAACTAGTCACCATTTTGGCCCTTGATACTATTTGAGGTTTTCCTTTTTCCTGCTTAAGGCTTAAGGTCAAGCCCCACGCCGCATTGGCCCCAGACTTGCTTCAGATATCGATGATCAACCAAGACTTCAACAAACCTGTCGCGAATAACATTGCGCACTGTATGCTTCTCCTGCCTTGGAGCCTGAGACCTGATAACTAAGCTAAACACCCTAACTTACGGGTGGTGAGTAGGGAATAAGCGGAATAGGGGAACATTCTTCCCGTAGAATCCCTGAAGAATATACACCCTAAACCCTAAACCCCAGTAAGCTAAAATTGTGCGCCAGATTCCAGAGCTTACCTTGGAGCTCTTAGAGGACGAAAGCGACTATTACTGCTTGGTTCTGAGGCGTGAGGCCACGGCTTGAAGACCTTCTTTGGGAGTAGGGTTTAGGGGGTCTAGGGTTTAGGGTTCATAGGGTCGGGGTTTAGGGTTAAGGGTTTAGGGGGCTATGAGGGGAATGAGGCAAATATTAGATAGGGTTCGGGGTTTTCGGGTTTTGGCGTTAGTAGGGGATAAGGAATATTCCATATAGGGAGTATATAGGGATGAGATTCCCTTATCCCCTACTAAAAACAGTAAGGCTTGGGGCCTATACTTAAAGACCTTGGGGTTTGGGGTGCGTGTGTGTGGTCTAGACTTCAAGACCTTTCCGCTTGCGTTTTGGGGTCTAGAGCTAAAGACATATTGGGGCTGGGCGGCATAGCAAAGCTTTAGTGTCAGGGGTCGGTTTAGGGTTTAGGGTTTGAGCCCTACCTGTAACCCCAATTACCTACAGCTTCGTAATAATCACCCCTTAATTAGTAGGTATAACCCATAAACATGTAGGTCATTGGGGTCACAGGTAAACCCTAAACCCTAAATCCTAAACCATGGCAAGTCATTAGGGGAAGGGCTAGGCGGCTAGGCTGTAGGGGAAGGGGTCTGGAATCTACAGCTACCAAGCGCCCAGACCCAATGCAAGGAAGGCATTTGCAACCCTGACCCCTAAACCCTAAACCCCGATGGGGTTCGAAGATGGATTTCGCACCATGGCTTCCGCGCAAGCTTTTTGCGGAAGATATTAAGCCCAAGCTTTTACCCCAATTGCCTACAGTTTATGATCACTTCCTAACTAGGGCCAAACGACTACCAGGCTGTAGGTAATCGGGGCTACATGAAACCACAATCCCTCCAGGCCACTACACAATTCCAGCTTCCACTGCGTTGTTCATCTTCTTGCCCGTGTAATTCTCCATTATTGGGGGATGTTATCCCTAAACCCTAAGCCAAGGGTAAAAGCACGCTGCAGAACACATAAATCCTAAAACCGAAAAAACCGAAGACAAAGGCATCAATGCTTGGAAGGTCTTCATGGTAGAGCTTCGGCAGCTTCAGTTGCCAGCCAAAGAGCTGGCAAAGACCTTGCAAGCTGGTTAGGACCCTGGGTTTGCGGTCTATACCCAAATAATGGAAAATCAACGGAGGAGAAAAGGGAAAACAAAACAGAAGTCACTATATATAGTATTTTGTACGGTATTATATAGGGGACGACTAAGGGGGCTATATGAGCAGATGCAGATCCTTTTCAACTTGCTGGGGATCCTAAGCTCGCTCTATAAGAGTCCTATTTTTTTTGGAAAATGTGTCAGTCAAGTCTCCACAAGCACCAGGATGCCAGCTTAAGACACGGGAAAACGGCTTCCTGCCTCCAGGGCCCCTAAACCCTAAACAATGTGCATGTAGTTTTGGCTCTTGGTCCAGATCTGCAGCGATTCGAGTTGAGCACCAAATGTGGAACGTGAAGTTGCCGGGATCGCCTCACTGGGAGAGTAGCCTGCTGGACACCCACTAGATGCTCCCGCTGGGCTTAGTATGATTCTTCTTCTGCAAGAGTTGTACTGTATTGTAGGGAGACACATGGGCCCAGTGTAGGTACTATTTATAGACATTGGGGCGCAATGTAGGTAATATGTATAGACATTTGGGCCCAATGTAGGTAATACCTAGACATGGATTCCCAGGGGGAGGGTTCCCTTTAGGAAGTCGCAGGACCGTAGTTCCTCAACCCCAAGCCAAAGACAGGGGATTACATAGGGGACGATTATAGGGCACATAAGGGGGATACTAGGAGTTTAGACTATAGCCCTTATTATCCCCTATATAATCCCAGTTTCCATGTCATTTTCCATTTTCTTTTCCATTTGATTCTCCAGTATTAAGGGGGGATACTAGGAGTTTAGATTTTGGGTCATGTGAGCCCAAGCTGCCCACAAGGATTTCCTACAGAGCTCGGTATGCCAACCCATATGTACTATAGTCTAAACTCCCTAAAGGGGTTTTATAGGGGATTATATAGGGGACTACTATAGGGGTTACTAAGGGGGATACTAGGAGTTTAGACTATAGCTCATATCAACCCTATAAAGCTCAAGTTTGAAGTTGCTTCCTGGTGCAACGTACCTTGGTAAGTCTTGGAGAAGACAGGCACTTACTCCTGGAAAAAGCTTTTTCGGCGCGGAGTTCAGAGAATGGCTTGCGTGAAGGCCGCAAGCTGGCCCATGTCGCATGCAAGGCTGTATTCAGGTTTGGTGGGGGGTCCCAGAGCGCTGTCCGCAGGTCCGTTTGATTGCTCTGAGGACAAAAAGCGCGTGAGGGTGCATGCCATGCGTGCTGGTGTCTATGTGCGAGTATGTTTGGCCAGAATCGTCGGGTATCAGTACTGAAGAGGTACCGCTAAGATTTGTTGTTAGTCTTGAGTTTGCGGGAATGATAACCACGTAACTCTTAGCCACCCTAGCATACACGACTCGCGAGCTATTTTGGATTCCCGGGAACTGAAGTCTTGAGAGGGGCTGATGTACGTGTAGCTTATGCTTGCTTCTTGGGTGAAACCTGTAATCTTTCCAACTTTGACCCTCAGGGATGTAGCCACATGTCTGTTTCAAGGCTGCGTACACATCTAGAGGCGCCGTCGGGCTCATTGAGGAAGACTTGTCATCATCCTTCTAATCACCCTGTCCAGCTATGTACCTGGGTCCGCCCTTGACTCTGATGTCCGCTTTTTGCACTGCGCGCATGGCGTACCTTCATTCCGAAATTCTAGGCCCACTCGAAAGGGACA
Source organism: Symbiodinium pilosum (assembly GCA_905231905.1). Taxonomy (NCBI): domain Eukaryota; class Dinophyceae; order Suessiales; family Symbiodiniaceae; genus Symbiodinium; species Symbiodinium pilosum. The sequence goes on from CAJNIZ010043770.1 coordinate 53,230, forward strand.
GATGATGCCCATTCTGGAAGAGGTCACGGATTTCTGAAGCAAATGGCCGCTCATGACACACTGCGGTAATTAAATTTGATCTCTTCTAAGACGGCCGGATAGGGGAACGTGCCCCCAGAAGGAGCCCATAAAAGAACATCAACATTATCATCATTATCACAGTCACCATCATGACCGTCATCTTCAGACCTGCTACCAGCAATGCGGCATTGGATGTTCCAAGGGGGTGTGAAGCCACTCTATGAACCAAACCGTACACCCCCAATGGTCAATAACTCCGAACCCCGAACCCCTAAGGGCCTCAGTACCCCAACATACTGCATTACCCCAAACCCAAAACTTATTGTCAAATGCCTAAGCAAGCTATTAGTGGGTACTTACACCGAAACCAAAAGCAGGCATCCCCACCCTCTCGTCCCAAATTCTAAACAAGCTAACCTGGGTTATTGTCGACAAAAGTTGCTTGTCTAAAAAATGTCTTAAACCTAAGCCCTTAACGCTTAACGCTCAAATCCCATAAGCTAATGTTTAATAGGGGTATTTTGGTAACCCCAACCCCCAAAATTAGGACCCCGTGACTATCATATGATGGTTATAGGGTCCTAATTTTGGGGGTTGGGGTTACCAAAAAACCCTAAACCCTAAACCCTTAACGCTGAACGCTCAAATCCCATAAGCTAATGTTGTTGACTAGTGCCCCCAATGTGGAACCATTGCCCATATCGCCTACGCTCCAAGACGGCTTGGTGAAGACACACCAATTTAGGGTTTTGGGTTTTGGGTTTAAGGGTTTAGGGTTTAGGGTTTAGGGTTCAGGGTTTAAGGGTTTTGGGTTTAAGGGTTTAGGGTTTAGGGTTCGGGACCTAGGTCTTAGGGTTTGGGGTTTAAGGTTCAGAGATTAGGGTTTAGGGTTTAAGGTTCAGAGTTTAGGGTTT
>CAJNIZ010043771.1:0-29793 GCA_905231905.1 Symbiodinium pilosum
AAAGTCCGCAGCAAAAAAAAAAAAATGAGCAACACGGAGGCGGTCGAAATCCACAAATCCACCGGCAGGGCCCATCAGGGCATAGGAGATCGCTCATGAGAGGCAGGTTGCCTGCCAGTGCCGGCCAGGGAAAGCCCAAGGAGGCTGGCGGCAACCGCACGTGCGGCTGTGATGGACAAGATGGCCGACCCGCGAAGTGCAAGGGCGGAGGTGCACGCTGCGCGAGAAGGGGCCGGCACCGCCTGAGCGCGGCAGCGTGCGAGCAGGCGGACGAATGTGGTTGCTTCGGAACTCCACCAGCCGCCGTCGCAACTTGAGCGAAACACTTTCATGGCTGGCTGTTCTCTCAAGCGACACTCGCGCCCAAGGGCCGTGCCGGCTACAGCCTGCTGCGCATCCAACGAACGGATGCTCCACCACCTGCGTGCTCAGCCGGAATTGGCGGCGGGCCGGACGGTGGGTGAGGCTCGATACGCACGGACCTTGTTTCACGATCAGGCCGTCCAATATCTCAATGCGGAGACCTTGTTGAGCCACAAGTGCACGCTCAATTTGACTCTTTTTTTCCAGGGCTCTTTCGCGCCTGCATGAGCCAGTCTGTTCGGCACTAGTGACGAGGCTATGAGGCCGGCCGCAGGGGTGGGAGGGCTGGCCCCGCGCAATCGGCCAGGTCGAGGACTCGCTCCAATGCAGCGCTCTGCCGAGCGCAATGCCACGCCATCCTCAAAATCGGCGTGCGCCTGGGGCTCGCCTTGCCGTGTGAGTGGGGACACGAGGGTAGCACGCCCCCAGAGGCAGTGGTGCCATAGACCACGCGCTCGGGCCGACGCTGGTCGCCGGCCTGAATGCGTGCGGCACTAGCTGGCCTTCTGGCCCGACAGCTGCGCGCGCCACTCGGACCCAGGTCCGTTCGAATCCCCTTGCCCGACGGGCAAGGAGACCTGTGCGGGGGCATGCCAGCGGGTGGTGGCCAGACTCATCCATGCGTCGGCCACAACCATGTGTGCCAGCCTCCCCACAGCGCAGTGGGACCAAAAACAACGGGAGGCGCAACCGCCGGCGCGCATGGTGGCGGGTTGTAGCGTCAACGCTGGTTCGCTCGGCACGCCAATTGGCATGTAGAAGCAACATACAGCACATGTGCATACACAGCAAAGCGACCTTTTGAAAACAATGCTGGGATCAGAAACCCATCATAACAGTTCCGCGTCACCAAACTGAGGCGCACGTTGCAGACCCAGCATCGGCACCACAAAAAAAAAAAACCACGGCTCTTTTGCGCCTGCATGAGCCAGTCTGGTCGGCACTAGTGACGAGGCTACGCGGCCGGCCGCAGGGGTGGGAGGGCTGGCGCGCAGTGGGCCAGGTCGAGGACTCGCTCCATCGGCGGGTCCCTGGCGGCCCCAATCGCGGTTGTAGGCCAGACTTGGCCAAGCAGTCGTGCCCACAGCTTCTTGTTGCACGGCCACAGCCAGGAGGCCCCACCAACGCCGCGCCCACCCGCTGGCTATGCTTCGGCGCACGGCAGCTGGCGCGCGGAGACTCCGGGGGCGCATAAGGGTGCGCTGGAAGCTGCGCGCCGCCGAGTTCCAGCGGCCCCCAACCTCCGCCCCGAGCACAAGCAAACGTTGCGGGCCCGTGCCGCAACGCTCGGGGTAAGTGGTTCGTTTGCGGCGCTTTGCCGAGCGCAATGCCGCGCCATCCTCGGAATCGGCGTGCGCCTGGGGCTCGCCTTGCCATTCAGAGCTCTGCATTTGGTGTTTCTCCCGTCATGGAACGGATGATGGCCAGAATTGGCCAATGTCCAGTCACGGAGGGCGGAAAAGGGCAGGCTGGAGTAATGTATGTTGTTACCACCGCTGAGACGTGGCTGGTACATAGCGTACCTTGCAAGCGAGGGCACGGTTGCCAACTCAGTACGATAGCAGTGCTGATGCCCGGAATCAACCCTTCCAGGGCGCAGCCATAGGCGAGAACGCGGTTGCACTTTTGTTGTCAAGGCCACTTTCTTTTCGACATGCAGGACAAAGCCGATGGTTGTTGCTTGCAAAAAGCAAGTAACATCTGAAGAAGTTCGTCGGAAACCATCGCCCAAGTCAGAACCAATCTGGTCAACCGAGACTCTCCTAGCATCCATGGCCCATTGCCAGGCAGCACAGGCACGGCGTGGACTCTATGCGCAACCATGTCGCACACCGTTTTGGATGTTGAATGTGCGACTTCGATGGGACCGCGTTGACAGCTTGCCAAAAACAAAAGGTCCGTGAAAAAAAAAAATAAATGGTCAGGAATTTCATGTTCTCGTAATGCTCGCCATACACATTGCCAATCAAGGCCATCAAAAGCCTTGGAGAGATCCTTCCTGATAATCCGAACCGGGATACCAGCAGCCAAGTTTTATCAATCAACTGGTTTGCCGCAATGAGGTGTTCCTCGATGCGCCGACCAGTTCGAAATCCATGTCGTTCTTCAGGTTAATATGACGCCAATAAAGATTAAATCCCATTTGCAATCGGTCGAAAATCTGTCACCGAAACTGCATTGGTTTTCCTGGCAATCGTCGAAAATAATGTTTTGCGCTATGTGTGGGGGCAAGGACGGGTGAACAACACATGGGTGAAAAGACCATGCAAATGTTGCAACGCGCCGTCGAGAACTGATTTCAAAAGCTCGGACACCAAGCGAATAGCATCACACACCGTGAGATTTTGAGCGGCAAATGGCTTCATCAGGCTCCACCCTCATCCGCGGCGCTTCGGTCTACTACACCACTGGCGCCGAGCACATTGCTCGATGGCCGGATGCATGTAAGGGCGGTTCCAAATGCCAATTTGCCTCGTACCCACACCAGGCGCGATACCAAATGAGCTTGGAAACACCATACAGTCATTGCGCAGTCCCTGCGCTGCCACGACGGATTCTGTGTGTGCACGCGGCACTCAGTCGGGCAATCCATCCGTATTGCAACCTTTTGGCTTCTATGGCAACTTTTGCCCAACCCAGTTCGCCCAAAACAACTGCGCCAGCCCGCCAACCCAAAAAACTTGCCGCAACTTCTTGTCCAACAGCGCCAAACATTTTGCATCAAAAAACTGGACCAAAAGTGAGGGACTGCAAAACATACCTCCGAGGGATGTTTGAAACATCACGCCCAAGTACGTGTAGTTCGACACACACAGAGCGCACGGGGTGGCATTTCCGTGCAGGGAAAAATGACCAAAACCATAACAGCAGTTTTGGAAGGCCAATGCCAGATCTGAAGTGCAACTGTGTGTGCCCCAAGCTCCAACAGCGCCCAACGCCCATTGTAAATGGACAGCACAATCTGCCAGAATTACGACATCATCCGCGCACATCAAAATTTCACACGTGGGGCACGGCCATCATTGCCGAAGAAAACCTTGGGACAAGTGGCACGCTCTGTTGCGGCAAAAAAAAGATAAATGGCCAAGGCCACTCCCTCGTCGTACGCCCGCAGTTACCGGACGAGGGCGCCATTCACAACCGCATGCTGTTGTGCCAGTAGGAAGGTCTGCAGTGACAGACCACTTTCAGACCATGTACCCATTTCAGCAAGTTTTAGTGAGACTGCATCCTTCCACACGATGTCGCAGGCCTTCCACGCATCAACAAGTTTGCAAAAGGCCCGGCGCGTTCCACGCAACCTGAGGGCTCGGGCCAATGTATACATGTGCTCCTTTGCCCCAATCTGGAAGTTGGCCTGGCTTTCATCCAGTTGGGGTCAACCCAAGGAAGGAAACGTGCCAATAGTAAGCGCTCAAAAATCCTGAGGCTGCAGCAAAGGAGACGTACGGGGCGATAATTATACAGATCATCGGCAGCGTCGGTTTTGCGCAGCGGGCTCACACAGGCAGAGCGCCCAATAGTGGGATATTGCCCAGCGACGCACCAGCTCGAAAAAGGCCAACAGAGTCGCCGCAAGATTAACGTCAAGACCTGGAAACAGCTCGTAAGGCAAACCGTCCGGGCTCGATGCCGTGGAAGGTGAGACACACAAGTTGCAAGCCCACGGCTGTGAAGGCATGTTGCGCCCTGGCGACGCCACGGCGCCGCCCGCGTTTTGGAAGCGGCCAGGCGGTCCAGAAAATCCGCCATTTTGGCGCCAAAGCGCCCGCCCACCTCGCCAGGCGAGACCTACCGGCGGCCAGCAGCTCCGGGTGCGGTTTGGCGTTTCCATCATGCCGCGCAGCCGCCGCTTTGCCCGGCAAGCGCCCGCCCGCGCTGCGAAAGTCCGCCAGTGACACATCGACGTTCATGTCGCGCAGGAAAGGATTGGTGGCTGCCCGCCTTCACGGCAGAACCTGGCGGCTGCTCGTTCAGGAGGCACCAACGCGAGCCCAACACGCCTGGCGTGGGGCACGCGGCCTTGTGATCACCCAAGGCGCCCAAGGTCCGGCACAACGTCTGGGCGTATGGGGCAGGCGGAGGCGCAACCGCCTGAGCAACCGGACACGCGTGCAGTCGGAGGGCATGCGGAAATCCGGGGTGGTGGGAATGTGCACGGTGATGGCCCGGGAGCCGCCAGGGCCCACCGTCGGAAAGGAGGCTTTTGGGCGCTGCGGCATCCAAACAAGCCGTGGCCGCCCGTTGCCACGCGTGGAAAGGGTCACCAAAGCTGCGAGCCGCCTGCCTTCGGGGAGGCGGTCGTCCCGCAGCCGAGGCCAAAACGGCGCGTCAATTTGTAACATTCTGTCTGCCCAACGTGTGTTTGCAAGAAACTTGGGCTGTGAATGGTGGTCCCTTGCCGGTCGACCAACCATATCAGTTCAATGGTCCCTCTGATGCTGGCGGGTGTGGAGACGGATTTCATCGCATTCGACGGTGCGTCCTTTGCGTCATCACAAAATCATCCTGCGCTGCTGCTGTACAGCTTTCATGCGCAGCATGTAGGTATGCCATTGCGTCAACAAGAAGCCCTCCACCATCACCCCAATGCAAATCAGGTAATTGCTGCCACCTGCAAGGTGTATTTGGCCGAGCTCATGGGTTCGGATCGCGAACGCTCCAATGAGCGTCAGCTTCGTGACATGACTCGAGCCTTGTGCCGCGATGTTGGGCTTCGCGCTGCCAATCCCACGCAAAGGTCAGGTTCGTGCATTGACATTGTGTTGGCCTCGCGTTCGCTGATTGTTGAGGATTTATTGGTCGTTCATGATGGGGATACCTGTAGCTGTCTACCAGACTCGTATCACCCCATCAGAAGCAGCGACCATACACTCATCTTGTCAAAGTTGCCACCTCACCGTCAGCCGATGATGTGGGAAACGTACCCTGGCCGCGCATGCGCCACTGCTCTCCAATTATCCGTCATTTGCAGCGACAGTTGTTACAATGGGCGCAGAAACTTGTGGAGCTGCGCCAGGGTCAGTCCCCCATTAGAAGAAGCGCGTGCTGCGCTTGATGTTTTTTTTTTGGTCGAATTTGTAAGCATGGTTTGGCAAGCTGCTGAGCCATTTACCTTGCGCCGCCCAGTTGGCAACCAGTGCGCAGCCGGACTGGTGGGATGATGAGTGCTACGTCTCCCGCAATGCCGCCTGGCGAAGGTAACGTCGTGAGCACACAATTCTGTGAAACGGGCACGCAGTGCAGGCTTGGGGTATGCGCGGAGGCCTGTCAGGGAAAGTGTCCGAGGGAACTGCAGTAATAGCTTTCAAGCTCGATCAGCGTCTAGGCGGCCATGCAGCACAACATGACCATACGTCAAGCCAAATGCAAAACCTGACGCGATTAGCAAGATCTGAGGAGTGTGGGTAAATACGACCTTGGCCGGCTGAAGGAGGGCAGCATGACGGCGCCCCGGCCAGCAGCTGCGCATGCGGCATTGCAGCAGGCTCAGGCTCACCGAGTTCGGTTCCGAAAGGAGAGACGGAGGCCATTCACTAAGCATAGCCCCTGGTTTTGCCCTGCCGCGGAACCACGTTGTGCTTAGCGTGCACAACAGTCTTTTGATGATCTTGTCGCAGCATTGAACACGCACCCTGCGCAGTGCCAGGCAAGCTGCGATACCCAGATGCCACAGCATCGGAGCCTTGAGGCAACGCGCAGGGCTTGCCCTTGCCCACACGAAGTATTTGGGCACGGCAATGAGCTGGAGTAGTAAAGCTAAGCGGGCAACACCAATGACGAATGCAGTGTAGTGGACAACTACCTCACGAACCATGCAAGCAATACAGCATGTTGGCAAGATGCTGTTGAAATATTTTCTCCATCTCTGGAAGGCGCGGCACATGCTTGAAAGTTCAACCCCAATCATGTTGCTAAAGGCCAGTCCAACATGACCAACATTGACCCTGCAGAAGTCGTGGGCTGTAGCATTCTCCATCCGTCCGTTAGCACAAGCCGTTTGTACGTGACCGAGCACACTGAAATGGGCGACAGCCCCATTCCGGCACCACGATCGGGGTCTGATGTGGTCTGAGGAGGCGGCATGCTACCACGTGGCATCATGAGCCGCAATCTTCCCTGCCACCGAGATTCAACACAAACACTACTCTGCTGCAATCTCATCATCTGCAAGCTGGGGGGGGTTCGGCTTCACCGTTGATAGTTGCGCACATTCCACGGCTGGCGCAAAGCAAAAGCTGTTTTGCATTCTCGTCTTGTGCGGCGTGGGAAATAACTTCGATCACTTCGCTGGCTGCACTCGCATGCAACGGCGTGGGTTCGGAGTTTTTCGGCCACATTGTGTGTTGTTCTATGCCACTGCCTCCTCTACTGCACTGTATCGGGATGGATTCCAACTGCGGGCGTGCTCCTCTCATCGTCTGGGCAAGAATTGTTCACAAGCCGCTTGTGATATTTTCTCCTGAAATTTGTGATCACGACCAAGGCATACCGTGATCGCCCAGCTCGNNCGCCCCCCCCCCCCCCAGTTGGCACCTCTCATGTAGCTAAGCTGCGATCCTGTTCACCTCATCGTGTCCCTTCTGGGCAAACTCCAACCCAGGCCTCTACATACGTCCTTCCGCGCCCACCAACTTCGCACGTGCGCACTGACTGCTTCTTGTTTGAAAAAGGTCGCCACGCTGCTTTCTTGCGACTTCACCTGCATTTTCGCACATCGGATCTTCTGCCTGCCTTGGATCTTTGTATTCTTCGTTTGTCGCGTTGCTCATGCACTCCGAGCGGCTTGGTGCTCACGGACATTCTTGCTCCATGTGTTCGAATCTCTTGGATAAACTCATCAACAAGGTCACGGAGCCTGCAGACGTACTACTGAGGTGCAAGTACCAGGCATGGCCCTGGAAACTAATTACGCGCGTGCAGAACTGCGATGTGCCACTGCAAATGCTGGAAGTTCGGCACCTTCTGTCTAGAGCAGGGCAAGTACAACAGGTCATTTGAGGCCAATTGGAGCTTCAGTGCTCAAGATGTAGTCTTCGGTGCCACACTGACATGTACAGACTGCTAGGCACCCGTACCCTGGCGATGAGGATCACCACCCAGAGCACGGCCGAAAGAGCAGAGGGCATTTCCTTGCAACGAGTAGAAGCGGGATGCAGCACTGCAGCGTTGATCTCATGCGCCTCTGCCCAATGCGTGGACGAAGTCAGGGTCACTCTCCTTGCGGCAGCTTTGAAATGAAGACAAAGCTCTCTCCTGCTGACCGTCCTGTCACATGATTATGCTTAAGTGGGAGTCTGAGCTAAGGCAAGGGCGTGAAACAGGACTTGCAAGTAAATCAAATTCAGTATGATGCGCATCTCCCGGGCGACCATCCCGGCATCCTGCTCAGGCTTCAACTCTTCCTTCAGAGGTTTCCCTTCGCGTTGAGGCTCCAAAAAGTACATTGAACAATCACAGGTTGCGAGGTGTACTGTTTGGTGTGGGGAGTAAGATGGGCTTCAGCCAAAGTAGCGGAGAAGATAAGATGCGCAGTAGACATGCCTAGGACTCCAACAATGCGGAAGAGTGATTGACCTCCATCCCATCGACTGTAGGGAAACTCGTAGCCTGTCGATACGGTATGGCAACCCGTGTGAACTATAGTCTAAACTGTTTACTCCTACTATCCCCCCTAATGACCCCTATAGAATACTCCACTGTGCAATCCAGGAGTTTAGACTATAGCTCGTGTAGGGTACGTGAAAACCCGTCAAACCGGCAGAGGTAACCTTGCACAACTCTCACTTCCTGTAATGGTACTCGCTGAAAGAATCATGCTGCGGCCCTGTACGTGTTTTACTGGATTAGGTTCATGCGAGATGCTTTTACGCGCAACCTGCAATGAAAATCATCAGCACTTACGGGAGGCACATGGGGCCATGATGCAGTGCGTCCCTTCACGATTGTGCAGTTTTGAGAATTAGGGTGCATAAGGCAGCCGAAACAAATGTGTACAGTAGCAGTTCACAGATGTTCACGGATATCACGCCAGACAGTAAAGGCAAGGCATCCATACACCCAAACAAAATATGCATGCACCTGGAGGTTGTCACGACATCTTCTCTCTCCTTTTTTGCTGTTCGTCAAGCTCAGAGCACGCTGTGTCGGCATGGGCGACACAACCGGCATCCACGTTCGGCTGGCTTTCGGAATCTTGAAACCATCAGAGTGCAACGCTGCCATCTTGGCAACTGCACCCTACTACTCTACTACTGCGCAGAATACAAATGGCGCACGGGCGCAGACTGCAACAATGTCTTGCTAGAGCAAACCATGGTCAACAAGCCTGGCCGATATTTCATCCAAACCTAAAGGGGGCAAGTAATTGCCCACTCGCTCTCGAAGCCAATAAGGATCCTCGGCTCAAAGCTTGCAGAAAGTCCCTCGCTGACCTTCGATGCAACCATAAGCTTAAGAGGACCCCCCGCACTCTTCAATCCTCTTGCAACAGAAGGCGCCGATAGCTTGCACTGTTAAAATCCTACGTAGCAAGTTGCTCGAACAGCGATGCTGTGGAAGAGTCTCAAGCACAGATTGCTGACGTATGCTGACGCGTGTTCGGCTAAGACTCTGCTCGTGAGCGAGGCGGAGGTGCGAAGACGTACCTGGCAAGTTTGACTTCAACTTGCAGAGCTGCCTACCGCCCTTCATGTCAACGCTCAATGACAGAATGGTACATCTACGTCTCGCGCAAGGGCATCCTCAACAGAGGTGCTCAGAAACAAGCAGATCCTTCAACCCACCCACGAGCTGAAGACCAGACGCTTGACTTGCTCGGACGAGGACCGTATCTGCAACCTAAGAAAGTGATAAGACATGCAATTACTGTATGCAGCTGAGGTACTGGTAGAGCTCTCCGCGGATTCGCAGCGGCGGATCCGTTCGCTCGAAGGGGTCGCCACCCTGCCAAAGCAGCTGCTGCAAATTCGGCTTGCGCAATTCTCTCATGCATCACGCAATTGGCTCCAAATCATTGGCAGCACCGGTGACGGAGGCTACACGGTATACACGCCTTGGCCAGGAGTTGGCGCGTCAGCGGATCCCCTCGGAGAAGATGGGCCACAAAACTAAGCACCTTGGCAAAAGGCATGCGTCTAGTTTAAGGTCCCACATACCCCCCAGCACGATACCCCGTGGCAAAGCTCAGGCACGCAGACTTCTTAAGTCAGGTCAGACGTACTCCACAAGGCGGGCACAGTGCGCAATTATATGTATGTATTATGTATCTATGTACATGTATGTGAAAAAAAACAAGAATTCTGGGGATGCTTGGGGTGGTTTTCTTGTGACTCTTTCTTGCGACGAATTTGCCTGGACCCTTCCTTGCTGGTGCTTAAGTGCAGAGTCCTTGCGCACTCCCCATTCCCCTTTCAATTCCTTCTACAGGCACTCCCCTTAGCCAACCAAAAATGCCTAAGTACCCAAGCTATAGACGCCCGAGCTGCCCAGGGCTCTGCCAGACCGTTGGCGCGTCTGCCGCGGCATGAAGCAATCCATCGGCACCTGTAGCCACGATGTGGAAAACGCTGTTTGGAAAGAAATGAACACGGAAATACTCTGGAATTACATATGCCCAGCTTGATAATACCCGCGATCCTCATGACGCCAGCCATGTGATGAACATCATAATCAACCTTCCCAGTTCCTCTTTATTTGGCCTTTAGTCTGCATGCTTCCTGTCCGCAGTTGTTGTTTGGGAACGGGCTGCGGGAGGATGCCAGTCACTAAAATGATTCCCTCAAATTGTAGGCATCCCAATCATGAAAAAGCACCCACATGCCTATGTTTATGTGCAGACTGAGGCACCAGTCCAGCCGCAGATGGTACGGTGCCAAGAAGCCAGGCCGCTTCAGCGGATCGTCGACGGCTGCCTTGAACGTGTACCTTGGCGAAGTGCCGCGCAAACGGCTGTAAAGTGCAATCAAGCAGTTGCTGCTCAAAGATTGTTTCAAAGGATATGGCCATCTTGTTGCGAGAAAGCTATGTTCCTTTCGTTCCTTCCTTTTGCAAGTCTTCGCCGGAACCCACCTCACGGCTGGGTGTTCCGATACAATTACCGCGCCTTTTGATTCTAAAACCTGAACTTCTCTCTGGTAAGAGCGGCTCTTACAATTTGATGTTGGAAGCCTTGAGACGCAGACTCTCTAAGCGGGTGATGCGCATCACTCATCCTAACTCAAGGCGGGCGAAAAGACTCGCTTGCAAAATCCACGCCTCAGCCAAGAGGCGGGTACCAGTTGCGACCATCAGGCGTGCCTTCGAACACAATCTCGATCCGTTCGGTGTTCACAGATCCAAATGCACCGTATGTGTTCAGCAGTCGAAGGCTTTGCAGATTCATACTGAGGTCAGGCTCGGATAGCAGTCGCCGCCGTTTCTGAGCCGGTGACGAAGATTGGCTTCCTTCCGCGGACTCATTGGCCACCTCATCCTTGCCAGCGCCAGCAAGGCGGGAGACAAACCGCGGCAGAACCACTCGTCTCTCGAATGTTGAGTTCATCCTCTGACGTCCCCCACCACGGGGGCCAAGCAAGTTTTTCCACACGGGCAACGAAAGCCAGGTGATAATGCAGATTGCCAGGATATCGCGCCCGCAACCCCAAAGTCCAAGTCGTGGGGCAGCTGCTCTTGCGCGAAGCACAATATCAGCCAGCGATTGTGCGGCGGATTCTGGCAGAAGACCGACTAAGGTGGCATCATCAAAGCACCACAAGCCAGGAATGATCGTTAACCAGTTCAGAAAAGACAGGTTTCCAGTCAGGATGAGCGTTAACCTTACATGGAGAAAGGCAGCCCTGTAACATCTTAATGTTTATGGTGATCTATAGCCAAAGATCGAAGAAGACACTCTGCATATCTAGCCTCTGTAACTGAGACTACCTGCTGTAATCTACTCCCCTTATAATTACGGTTTACTAGTGAATACTAAGTATACTAGCTTCAATAAGGAGCCCAGGGGCTGAAAGAGAATGTGCACCGCGCCAAAGGCTGCTGGTGCGGCTCTGCATGGGACCAGCAGCAGCCAGGGCATCCTTAGTTAAGAGCTGAAGTTGGGGAGGGCCTCATGAAAAAGTGACAGGGTCCAAGCACAAGCCCTAAACCCAAAATCCTAAACTCCCATTCAAAGCGGAAGCTGCCACAAAGCTCTTAGGAATCGCATGAGTACCAACAACGTCACCAGTGAAGTTCCACATTTGACCACGACGTCAGAATCGTCCAGGATGAATGCAATCACAACAACCAAGAACCTAAATTAAGATGAATGATCATGAATCAGAATCGTGCTCAGCTATGTGAAGTAGCATCCATGACTAGAGCAGTCCCAATCCAAAGCATGGCTCACAAGAAGAACAATGATACTAGCAATAACTACGACGACAGCAGTTCTAACAACAGCATACATTCTAAGTAATGAGCTGCGGAGGTCGCTCGTACCCTAAGGCGTGAAGCGTTGTCATCGTAGTGTCATGTTACCTCATATCTAAGGCAGTGCGTATACACCAAATCTAAGATTAAACTCTTTTGCGTGGTATCTGTCGCTGTAGAAGTAGCAGCAGGAGGAATGAAGGGTCCAACAATGTCCTGCAAGAAGTTTATCTGATAGTCACATCAGCCGGGGATCACCAGCTCGATAATGTGGTTGGAGGCTGTCGCGTACAAGTGCAGAGGCCGTGGCAGGTTGTGAAAACGACGAGACAGAGGATTTGGGATGGGCTGCGTCTCGATGTGGTGGCCTCGATACACCATTGCTGGACAGGCTAAGCTGACCACCACGGTTTCAGGCAGAATCTGGGGCTCACGCACATTGCTGTCAGGTCCAACCAAGTCTTTGAACCTCTCGCCTCAGTACGGCTGAACACAAAACCCTTCAAAGGCAGTTGTAGATCCCAGGCCTTGATGAGACCCGCGCCCAGCATGATCCGAAAAGCTAACCAGCGGAATGCCCACGGAGCCAGTGGAGATGGGGCTTCAGCAAAGGGCCCGCCTGCACAAGAATCTGACGCGATACTCTCTTGGTCAGAAAGTTATGCAAAGTCGTACGAGCTTGATGCATTTGCTGTGCCAGGAGTGCATGCGGTAACACGTTTAGGGCCTCTAGCTCTGTGACAAAGAAGGCTGGGATCTAAGAGTTGAGCAGCGATGTCTGGACATTCAAGCAGGCGATGGACGCAAGGAACATGTATATGTGCGTAGAGGGGCGTGGCGGAGATGAGGGAGCTAGCAAGCACGCTTGATGATGAGGCAAGAAATGAAAACTTGTCATGCCGACGGACACCGTGCTTGGACTGCGACTGGCTCTGAATGCACGCCAGCAATTCATAGTGCAGTAGGCGTCTGTTGAGCATGGCGGATGGTGCGCAAAAACTAGAACTGATGTCGACTACAGTGCCACTTACAAACTACTACGTATCCATACGCCATGCAATCATTGCTGCATATCTTCCTCCCACCTATGGCCGGCGCGGCCAACACGCTGAGCAGCGTTGACTCCAGCAGCTGCGACTCCCAGCCGAAAGAATACCATCTCTGCCCTGCAATGAGGTCGAAGAGCCATGGACAGAAAACAGGTACTAGGATGTTCTGTTTACCGCAGATGTTGCTCGTCAGTTGGCCGCACACTGAACGACAAACGCCCTTCACTGTCTATGCACAAAACCACCACAAAAGCCACTGCGTCCGCTCAAGACTGACCCTAAAGCGACAGGCTTAGGGTTGAGAAGCTCAGTTCCTTCGGAAGGTGTAGGTCTGCTGTTTGCCGGGTACCACAATTCTGTCAGCCGCTGGGGCTGTTACCAGCAGTTCTCATCATGCCCAATTCCACCTTATGCCATGCACTTCCTTCTTGTACATCTGTCAGACCCGACAATGACCCGACTTAGCTTCCCCTTCGAATTCGCCTCTAGACTGTGTTCTGTGCGCATATAATAAGCAGCATCTACTTACTGAAACCTCAGCTACAACAACCCAGGTGCAAAGCATGAGAGCAGAAATGCAAATGCAAACAACGCAACAGCCATCTAGGTAACAACAGTTCACAGAGAGCCATCCCTTCCCCAAGTACATTACTGGAAGACTCCTTGTCCTTACCCGCACCAGCCACAAGCTTATTGCTAAGGATCCCAGGACCCAGGACCCAAAATCTGGTGCCTACTGCCACCAGAGAGATGTAGAGCATCCAGAGCGTCAAGAGGTGTAGCATGGAAGCCCCACCTTGCAGTCAAAACCCCAAGGACTCCGTGTTATGCACCCTTTTAGCGCTTTCAGGCCTGAGCCAACCTATCAGCGGCTCCCCATGAACAGTGTGTGCAACCACAGCCTACAGTGAGCAAGCATGTCTTGCATGCCTTGAGCTTGAAGAATTCTGCTCTGATGAAAACACAACCCTTTGAGAAAGAGAAGGAATGGGAAGCAGCAACAGCAGCAGCGGCACAAGAAATACAGAAGCTCATGAAAGCTGGCCAGGTGCAACCAAGCGTCCTGCAATGAAGGCCAGCGCAGACAGCAGCAATCCCGCCCAAGCTATGCCATCGAGCCAGATGTCGAGACCACCCTTGGGCCTGGCACTTAGACTTACGTACGCCAAAACAGCAGTTTATGGACTCCCTCTTATAGGCACTTGTCTGGTATGATGACCCTTCAGCTTGGATCCTTCTGCTAACATTCTTTGCAGGGCCCGGCAACAAGAACAGGCTTCCGCCTGGTTCCAGCGAACCACAGCAAGGTGGGGAGCCGTTCCGCGCGCAACAGAAAGCACCTCACCTGCAGGGCAAGTCCGTCCAGTCCCATGAATATTTGGGGGTACCCTTTTGGTAGTTTTCCAAGATAGGGGGACCCCGCACAGACCCGAATATGCTAGAACCCTTGTTATTGAGGCCCCCAAGAAAGGATTTTGGGAAACACCCTTTTGTGGCTTCTTATCGAGATTTTTGAGCGGGCCTACAGGTGGGCCAGCATGCTAATAGCTCCAAACTGCCTAGAAGAACGCTTTGACAATGCTTGCTTAACTCTGAATCCGTGAGCCCTGAAGCCTCAGCCTCCTGAACCCTGAATCCTGAACACCTTAATCCTAAACCGTCCTACCCTAAACCCTAAACCCCAAACTGTCCTAAACCCAATTTTAAACCCAAAATCTCACCTTGCCATGGAAGGTCAGCTCCCGCCAGCTGCCACCAGCAGCGCGGCTGACAGTAACGTCCGCGCGTCTAAGGGACTCCCCCCAAACTAAACCAAGCTTGAAAGCGTACCACGTAGTTAAGAAAGAGTTTTGTAGAGATTATGTCGGGGACATTTAGGGATGGATGTGTAGGGGTAAGTTTAAGGTATTGTGCTTCTTGAAAGGAGCCCTACAACAGCTACTGTACTGTCCTCTGTGCGGGCTTCCATCTGTTTTGGAGAGAAACCCCACATTAATGAGATGCCTCGCCCCAGAATCGCTTAACTGGGGCCCCTGAACCCTAAACCGTGAGGCTGCAGCAACAGGGATATAACGCGGCCCTAGACCCGGCTCTGTAGGCCCAAATACAGCGCACCCATCATATGGACTGCTGTTAAGGAACTTAAATGAGTTACCATAATATGGGTATATAAGGTTTGGGGTTTGAGGTTTAGGGCTTAAGTTACCGCAATATTGGTGATAGTATCGTGGGGCTTCCTTACTATGGGAAGTTATTTTAAGTTCCTGAAAAGATTTGCTTTCCTTGCGTACCTCAGCAGGTGCCGTGCAGGTAGGATTCCAGTGTCTCCGATCAGCGCCTCATGGGGATGCGCAAATACTTACTGGTTCTTAGCAGGGAATAAAGGAATATAATCCCTATATAATCCCTACATATATATATACACATATATATATATATTCCCTAAGTCCCTACATGTCCCCACTAACCCCTAGTGGTAACAAGCTAGGAGCTACGCGCGATACACGGTAGACACATTGGCCATTAACGAGGTTGAGGGCGTGGGCGATGGAAAAACCCTGTTTGCTGCAAACCTCCCCCCTTCAAGCAGCCCAGGCCTTGTTCTGCCTAAGTGCCACCAAGAACGCTATGAAGAAGATGGCTGAGAGCCAGCGGAGCCTTATAGACTCATGGTGCAACAGGCTCTGTTTCATCAGGCTGGCATGCGTGCGACATGCAATTCTGCAAGATGTCTTTGCAACTGCATGCTCCCAGACAACACAGTCCCGAATGCAAATGTTCACCACATGAGGCATTTTGTGTGGCTTCATACTCCATCTGCTCAAGGAAGGATGAACATACTTTACACACGCCCAGCGTCGCCACGATTCGGGTAAGCCAGAAGCCACCTGGTGCTCAAGCTGCAGTGTGGGTAGAGGCATGCAATCCCAATACTGATCCCTAAAGAATAACACTTCATATGGGCCTATTATAATTGGTTTTCAATCATGATTCTTATTCTCTTATCCATATAATATACCTCAAACCAGTGCCCACATTCAAACTTGAGGCACGAACGTGAAACCTTAAGCCAGGAGCCCTGAGCATGAATAAAACCCTCCAAAACGTACCCCCCCCTCAGGGTTTAAGGAGCTAATAAGGACTATATGGAGCTTAGTAAGGCCTAATAGGGTTCTAAATTTGGGGGGGGGGTGGGGGGGCTACATGTCCAATTCCAATTAAGCAAAGTGAGGAAGCCGCCTGCCAGAGGTGCTGCTACTGGCCGCTTTGCCGCAATTACCGCGGACACTGCTGCCAGAGACCCGAAGAAGAGGCCTTCAAGGACCCTGGTAGTTATATTCCTATTATAGTCCTACTATATTCTTGGGGTTCCCTGTTTGGGGTTCCCATGAAAGTAAGTGAGGCAGCAAAGAACATGCAGGATTTCACGAGGAGTGGTTTGTATGTGTAATGTGTAATGGCTTGGAGTATCATCACAGCCAGTGTTCCCTTTCTACAAAGCAATCTTAGATTTGTTGGACTTTGTTCTGTTGAATCTGTTGGCCCGCAGAAACAGGGGATAATCGCAATGTTCGGGACAATTACAATATCGGGCACAGACATTTTTCGGCTTCTAAGAGAATCAGAACAATGACTGACTGGCCTGTGAAGGCTGCTTGGATCCAGGGAGCACGCCCAGATTCGCAGGCTGCCATGGATCGCTGAGCAAAACGCCAGATCTCCAGCCAGAGCATTCGAACATCGCTGATCAGTGCTGGCAGCCACGAGAGAATGGGCCACGTGGCGCTCTCCGCATCTCGAGGTGCTGCAGGTGAAGCAAGTCTCGAGGGAACGCTTTCAGTCATGGCCACGTGGATGTGAGCCTGACACTTCCACGGCCGGCCTACCGCAAGCTGGCCTGCATCATTCAAACAGGGAGTGCGCGAGAGTGGGTGCTGAGGCCAGCTTTGTGCCCAAGGTGTACCCAAGAAAGCGCTGAATGACGCAGCTGGTGCTTGAACCAACATGCTTCGATTACCGGCCATGCGACACTCGCCTTCCCGATACGAAGCAGATTGCCTGAATGGCTGCGGCTGCATCAGCACATTCTACAGCACTTTCTATCTTTACCTCTATCTTCGATCTCTCGTTGCGCTGCCCCCTGTGCCTCGTTGAGATCCTGCATCTCGTCAGGGGACGGCAGGCAGTTCTCTAGGCTTCGGACCTGTGGAGGCAAGCGGGCGAGTTGAACGCTGCAATGAAAACGGGGAAGGGTTGCACAGCTCAGAGGTTCTGACAGAACGCGCGCATGTGCATGGCTTTGGTAGCTTACTGAGCGACAGCACCCCTCTTGTCAACCAAATTCAAATGCCAAGTTCCGCACCAAAGGTAAAATGATGCCATACTGAGCCTTAGCAGCTGGTCACATGAAGCCCGCCTTGCTACAAGTAGGTGCGGAATGGCTATGCAGCTCTCATGCATTCATCTAGCTTCCATACTGTGCACGAGAGACACTTTTCTCTGCGAAGCTTCATAGCCAGAAGGGTTTACAGGAAGACTGCGACAGCAAAACTTGAGCAGTAGATGTCAAGACCTCGCAATACGCATAGTTGCTGGGAGCACCCTGAATTCATGTGTTTACTCCTTTGTTTGAAAGCCTAGTGGCCTAGCAGGAGCCCTTGCTTCACAACACACGTCACCATTATCTGGAGTAGTACTTATACTGAGACTTGCTGGTATGTTGTGGGCGTGGGCTTGCAGAATCACTCGTGCTGGCTGAGACATCTACGTAACACGCTGATGCCTCTTCCGGTGCCCATATCCAACATCCTTTCATGTTCGAATCATCGGCCAGCATCACGTGAGATCTGCAAAACGCGAACCGCACATCAGAGAAGAACGGCTGCTGTGGCCTGGCAGAAACGTCAGTTGGTTCTGTGCGCTATGCATCACTCAAGCAAAATGACCAAAAAAAACAAACAGTTCGTACGGGCCCTGTCAACAGCAAAACACAAGTCAGAACTCACGCGAAAGTGCACAAACAAGCGCAAACCGTTGTGGTTAGCCTAGAGGAGCCGACGTGGCATGCGAGAGTCTGCAACTCACATCTCCAGGGGCGGTGCCCCCACTATTGCTGCTGCCAAGATGAAACGCTAGACGCATCTCTAGGCCTGTTGGCTTGCAGATAATCCAAAAGTCAAACCTGGCGAGTTGCCACACTCTGTTCCAAATGATTCCTTGCTGAATAGGCCCGGGGTCCCACATACCCCAAGAGTAAAGTCATTCTTACTATGAGCCAAGGAAGGGATCCACACTTTTGACACATGCCCATGCAGGTGCCTGTACCTTGAATCTCTGCGACGGCGGCTCAGACCTTGGCTTCGCCCTTCATGGACCTAACTCGCATCTGAATCTAGAAGCCCTAAAGGGGCCCCCCTTCATCCCCGTGTAACCCCTATGTATCCCTAGGATCCCCATTTTGAGCGGCTCCGCTCTCTGAACCAGCAGATCAAAGCTGAAAAGCCGAGCAGCGTAGTACTTGGCGTTTCGCCTGTCACTGGTCTTCTTCATGGTCATGTACCAATCCAAGTGCTTCATCTTGCGCCTGGGCTTAGGGTTTAGGATTTAGGATGGGTTTAGGATTTAGGGATTAGAGTTTATTAGGACTTGGGGTCCAGGGCCTAAGGGCTTATCAGCATTTGGGATTTAATTTGGGCGGTTTAGGTAGAGTTGTGAAGTAAAAGGGATCCCCACCCCGGGCAACGGAAATACTTGGTTGGGGCCCTGATGTAGCAAATACATTCCTTGCCCAGTACGCTGCATGACTCATGCACTGTCCTTACACACGCTCTGTACGATCTCTTTAAGCCCGTGAAAACTCATTTATGTACTCCGTGTCTCTCTGTAAACCCAGAGGAAAGGACCTGTAGACACGGTAATGAAGCCACCAACCCCAAACTAATTGAACTACGGGATCCTTAACCGCACCAACCCTTAGCCATAAAACCTAAGGCAATCGAGGCATTCGACCGTCAACCCTCAAGGCTTAGCCATCAAATGTGTTGTGAAGGCGAAGTGCTGCTTCTTGACGAAGTCCTCGCGGATGCGGTGCAGGGCCATGATGACCGCATGCCTTTCCATTAGCCGCCAAGCCAAACTTCTCGCCGATACTAAAAAAACTTGAGACAAAGAAGATTGCTGAAGTCCTACGGTAAGACTGCTAGTAGAAGTTCAAGGTAAAAGGAATGTTTGCTCGCTGGACAGCGCACTTGATATTTCCAAGGTGCCAATACTTGCCATTCACCTCCTCTTCGAAGGTGATTTCATCCCACCTGACTGACTGGGGGAGCCCTCTTGGTAGGTGCTTATCCTCAAGATTGGAACATTTTGAGGATGTATAGGGAGACTCAAAGGCTAAAACATACCCACAGGTGGAGACCACTGCAAGTCACTGGAAAATGATGAGCCTGTGCCATGTACCTCTGCTGTCCTTCGGCTGGCCAACAATAAGACTCGCCATTCGCGAGAATGATGCTGGAGTCGAGATCAAGGAAAGCACGTGAAGGCACATTCGAGGCGTGGCATGCTCTAACTGTATTTGAGCTAGCAATCTTTGAACTATTGTATAGGAGCCTTGTTCTCCAGACTTTATACTTAGATTAGCACTAATACTGGAAATCAGAAGAATGGCAATGGCGAGAACCCTTGAACTTCTGATACCCCTTACAGCCCAGCATGATCCAGCCCCTCCGTGACTGCGGCACTTCCCTAGGGTGCGCTCACTTTGCTCATAGTCGAGCGGCTGCAGGTCACCATCCTCGCGCTCATGGCAGTTGTCGAGGGTGATAGGTGGCAACTGGATAACCTGGGCGATTTTGTGGTTTAAGGCTCTTGCATGCAGAAGTGGTGGGAGTCCCTTCGTGGAAGCGTTCCATACACAACACCAATTTTTCAGGTTTGCGTGTGTTGGCTCCTACAAGTACCCTGACCACCGCCTCTAATTACAGCGTCAACCAGCCGGGCTGGAAGCATGCAGGTTCCTGCTTGCAGTAAGACGCGCCCGGTCTGGACAGTAATTCTACACCCTAGCCTGTGGCTCCGACTGGAGCAGGAGTGGGCCAGGTGGGAGTTTACCTACATCACTGTTCCCAGCGTGGGGTTCTGTACTTTGTTCATAGCAGCTTAAACACTCGGGATTTGGGCTGGTGTCTGTGTTCTGAAGCAGTCCTTCTCTCCCGTGGACGCCTTGAGAAGGTCAGTGTAGAACCTCTTCTCTGGAAGGTTTTTGCTTGGCGGTCCTGGGTCATACCTCATCAAAATAGATCTCTGAAATGTGATTGAAGCACAGGATCATCTAGCAGAAGGTCTAACACAGCGCGAAACAACGTGTGAAAAGCCTCGACAAAAAGAAAGTGATAGTCACCCAACAACTGGCCTGCAAACTTCAAGCCCCTCGGCCTCTAAAAATCCCAAATCCAATCCCTTAACCCCGAGCTCCCTCATCCGGAGCCCAACTTGCCTCCTTGAGCTTCTCTTCGGTGATGTCTACACCCTTCCTCCAATCCTGGAGGCCGCACGTATGTAGTTTGCAGAAACAACAGCAGTGCCACTGTCCCAAGCAAGAAACACTCCTACAATCCGCAGTATTGCTGATGCTGAGACATGCAAGAGTACGCAGATGATAACTAACAGGATAACTGTATCGATCGATGTTTTCTTCTGCAGTCAGTATCTGCTATTCTTGGAGGCTCTGGCAGCCGAGAATTGCCCGAGACTGACAAAGTATGTCGCACATCCGGAGCTCAACAGATGCACCCAAAATGTGAAAATTGTACCAAAAACACTGAGAAGGTGGACTATAATCTCAAACACTCTCCTTCCAGAAGCACAAGGCGCTCAAGCCGGCTTTCCAGATACTTCAATCACTTGAGTGCTGAGTCTGTGTGATTAAGAGTACCACCGTCACATGGATGAAGCCAGAAAGACGCATGCCAGAGAGGCCTTCTGTTCACCATGATTTCGGGGTGAGACTCTGCAAGTAGCACATCCCACCGTCACTCCTCCACGTCTTCCTCTGTGAGGTCGATCTCGCACCAGGGGTCTTCCGCCTTGCCAACCGTCACCTTCACCATGCCCTGGGCACAACTGCGTGTTGCACCGGAGTGCTTACATGACGTCCAGCACTCCGGATCTTAAGGAAGGCCATTCGCCATACATCCTGAATGGCATGCAGCAGCAACATCAGCAAGCACTAAAATCCTTCCAACTCAGAATTCAAGAAAGAACACAGACACTGGATCACCCCATCATTGCACATCATTCTTATAGGTTTCAAATGAAATATGCACCGCCCAGCCACGACCACGGGCCACGTGGCAATATCCGGGCGAGCGCGGTACTCTGAGCCCAGCGGCTGGAGGTCTGTACATGTTTGCATGGCAACTTCCTTCTCGTGTGTCACGGCATGTTTGTGTCAAGACTCGTGTTTCAGTGGGCGCTACAGGATCCACGTCCCCAGCATGTGCGTTCCAAATACGATGATACCTCCAACTAGACCTAGACGTGGAAAGAATGCTCTTGATATGTCAACGTGCCAGATACAGCCAAACTGGTAGCACTCAAGTGAGCACACTTGTTGCGCCGCCGCCGAAACACTATAGGTCAAACCGATCCAGAGACGTTGCTACTTTCTGTTGTGGAAATGCTGCGCCAAGGCATAGAGTGCTGCCTTGCAGCGTGCCAAATGAATTGGTTCTTGCTGGTGGTCTGTCTGAAAAAAATCTGGTCTTCTCATAGTGAAAGCAAGTTGCTATTGATTCCTTCCGCCTGACCTGAAGAATCGAACCACGATGGAATATTGGAATGCTGGAGGCAACGATTCATAGCAGCCCTTGGCCAAGCGTCTCCCTAGTTGCTGATCATCAGAAGGGGTAGACAGAAACACAGCATCGTCAGTGACAGCTTACATTGTCAGCGTTACTCCCTCCTCCTACTACTTCCACCACCACTACTTCTCATCCACCAATGCAGTTCCTTCTCCGTCAGCCCTGTAGCTGCGTTTACCCCTTGCTAGGTGCAGGCCTCACACTTTGGTGGGCCGTGAACTTGTCTGGGGCCTGCATCAGAGAGAGCTTTCATCGTACGTGGGCTTCAATGGCCACAGAAGCGGCAACAAGGCGAGTAAGAGTACTGGTCGCCGGCATGTAGCACTAGTACTAGGAGTAGCAGTACCTGCAGCAAAATGATAGCAATAACCATCGTAGCAGTAGCAATAGTAGCAGCAGTCGTGGTAGTAGTGGTAGTAAGATGAGAATAAGATTTACCAAAATATTTACCAAAGTGTTATATGTACAAGTAACAGTATAGCAGTCACAGCAGCATTCGCAGCAGCAGCCTGTAGCGTACTAGTTGTCGCAGTACTTAGTCAGCAGCAGCAGCCGCAGTAGTAAAAGCAGTACTTACTGAGAATATCAGTGGTAGTAGCAGTAGTAGCAGCGGCAGAAGTAGTGGTAGCAGGTTTTGTATCAGATGTACTAGGAGTAACAGATTGTTGTGGTGGTGGTATTGCTGAAGGTGGGGGTGGCGGTGGCGGGCGTGGTTACTCGTAAAAGATGATAAGAATATTCGTTGCAATCGCAACGGCAATCATAGTTGTAGTGATGGCAGTGATCTTTAACTTGCAAGATATCATGATCAGTTGCTTGCAAGATGTTCGGCAACGATACGGACTGAGTATGACCAGAAACCATCCAACTTGAGCACTGCCCGTCGCAGTAACAGCCAGTACAGTTTCATGCAACAGTCTGCTCAGGGCTTAGGGTATATTCCCACTCCCATTTCTGGAGGGTCACAGTTGTGGATCCAACTTCATTCTCAAGATGCGGCCTTCCACCCAACTGCAGCTACATGCCAGCAGCCCGACATCAAACCTCAGTCCAGCTGACATGTGTTTCCGCCCATAAGACCTACAACTCTGGCCCTGGTCTTACGGCAGCAATGAAAGACCCCCAGTTTTCAGAAACCCATTTTTGGATTTCAGCTGTTTACCGGCATCATAGCCGACAACAGCAAACGATGACAGTGGGAGTTTGCCCAACTTACTGTTCCCAAATTACAGGAACGGTGCCTTTTTTAATGTTTCTACTTCAGGTACATGCACCAGGTGGCGTAATACTTGGCGTTCCTCCTGTCGCTGGTCTTCTTCATCGTCATGTACCAGTCCAAGTGCTTCATCTTCCGCCTCGTTCTGCAGACCAGGACTGCTTTAAAGGGATGACCACATGCTGCCACATGGAGCTTCTCAAACATTATGGGCCCCTTGCCGTGGGTCACTTTGACAAGTACTGGGTCCGGCTCATATCTCTGGACTGTGATATAGCATATCTGGAGTAGTTATGACATCATAGATGGTAATAGAACAGTTCCGGAAACGCATCCATCCCTTCAAGATGTGATGAGTCTAGACGCGCTATTAAATAAAAAAAACTCTAGCGCTGGCCTAGCATTTCCCAGCGCTACGCTGGCGAATCATTAGACTCCCATGCTTAGAAATGATCCTCATCATCCTTTTTTTATGTATTGCTTCAAAACTAGTGATACTAGTTTCTCTACATGAGGAGACCCCAATATAGACCCCAAGTTCTATCATCCTTATTCTTGGGCCCTCCAGAATGGAACCCCTAATTTAGGCAACCCCTTTGTGGACGTAGCAATGCTCGCCAGGCTGCTGCTTCTTCACGAAGTCTTCCCGGATGCGATGCAGGGACATGATAACCGCATGCCTAAAATGTATCGGCTCAAAGTGCCATGCAGGATGCATGTTGGGGGTTGTCCAACGTTCCTTCATCTCGAGTTGGGGGCTTCCGCGGTGCTTGCGCGGAGCTTGCGTGCGCGCAGTTTGGCGCAAAATAATGTTGAAATGGCTGATTTTGCTATGAAGCCTAAATGGTCAGGCTGGCCAGCAACCAACCACTTCTTGAACGTCGCCGCATCGCTGCCAAAGACGTTCAGGGGTCGTCATGGGCTAGAAGCTGACAAGAGCTATACGCGCATGTTGTGCACGCGCAGCAAACTTTAGGCCACTCCGGAACAGGGCAGCGGTGCCGGGGTGTCTTTTGTCATTGTTGGGATGTGTTGTTGCCAACCAGACCCTGTTGCCCGCAGGAATCATGGCTACAATGGATCTTCTTGGCCTGTCGATCACAGACGTGCAATCAGCATCCAGAACCCTCCAGCCCTAGACCTAAACTTGATTGGGCGCCCTATTTCGCATTATCACGAATGCCAGCCCCCAAGGGTTTGCTCAGTTTGAAATCAAGCATTGGTTTGCAACAGGGGTGTGGGGGAGAAAACCCTGGGGGGCTTCCATGATTGTGCACGATAACATACAATCTTCCCATGCTGAGCTCCCAAGCGTTAGCCCTAAACTTTGAAAGCGATAACCCTAAACCTTACCAAGAACTGCCGAGTTTCAAAATTCAGCGTGAAAACCTGTCTCCGTGGGCAAGTTTCTTGCTGTCAGTGGCTGGCTGTTGGCGCTGATTGGGTGAGTTTCAAAGAATCAGCGTGGAAACCTGCCTCTGTGACGCCAACCTTGCGCGGTGCTTTCGCGGAGCTTGCGCGAGCAGGGTTTTGACAATTTATGTCATGCTTGGTTTGACAAAGGTTTTTGGACAACCCTCATGCGGCCGCTAGTTGTGCAGCAAACATCCCAGGGTCAGTAGCTGAGAAATGTGGACGGAGGCCGCCAACGACGACTGGACTTGAGCAATGGAAGCACGCGGCAAAGGTTCCAGCCAATTGCCATCCCCCTTTCGTTGGAGGCAGGGTATCTTGAAAAATGCCTGATGCATTTTCGAAAGGGCTGCAAGCATGTTTGGAACTTTTGCCTGATTGCCTGATGCATTTCTTACTCTTGTCTGGATCTGTGCTCAAACAGATTAAGAAGCCTACTGCTGCATTCGAAGGTGCCACAACAAAAAGACAAGCACACGCGTATGATGAAAACCACAGCAAATGGGGTAATTAAATCTTCTAGTTCTTGCTGGGCATCTTCTCAAGAGGCTACGTGGGCGCCGGGGAGCGTAGGAAATTCGCACAAAGCCCGTTGCTCATAACCTCACCTCATGCAAGCAAGCGGCATAAAGGCTAACATCCAAAGCGACAGTCACTAGGCCCAAACGTGTCGCGGCCGCGCCTGGCTCGACAGGCAACCGTGTGTGCTAACAACAACTGGACATGGATCGAAGGTTCGTCCCATTGCCGCTCAAAGTGATGATGTGACCAGCTACGTAGCTTTGCAAGTGAAGAGCGAGGCCCATTCGAAAGAAAAAACAAGAGCACCCGCCTCTTGTCAGAAGCTTAAGGCTGAACCAGCCAGCGCTACTTGGCCGCCAGCTGTTCAGCAAGCAACCAAGGGTCAACGGCTGTGAATGTGAACGGAGGCCGGCAAGCAGCTCGTAAATTGAATCCCTTGATACGACTTGCAAGTCTGTCAACCGAGGAGTCCAAAACGAGACTGCGCAGGACCTGCAGCTCCTGAACACGGTGTCTTAAGTGCTCAATCGCATCGCACCAAATGCCGGATGGGCAGGCGGAGCGCTGATCAGATTTTGACAAGCCTCATCACGACGGCCAAGAGTAGCTTACCTAAATGCTCAAGTCAAGCCTGGCAAGCCAGTTGGCGGGCTGCGTTTGTCGACTTGGTGCCTCGGGTTTTCAAGTCACGCGAACTTCCGTTCACCCGTCAGGGTTTTGGAGCTCTAACATCCTCCTTGTCCTCGCCTGTCAAATTGTTTTTGTAATGGATTTCGAGTTAAATCCTGTTTGTAGCACAAACCCCACATTGACTTTTTGCAGGGCCTAGTTCCGCCAGACTTTTTGGTAGAGGCTGATTTTTGCAGGGAGGCGTGAAATGGCCTGCAGGCTGCGGGGCTGCCAGGTCGTGGGCCGGGGCGGCAGAAGCATGGGTTGTGGGCAGCGACCGCAAGACCGCAGGGCGGGTCATAGGATGCACGGCCGTGGGGGCACGGGCTGTGGTTGCCACTGCTTTGTTCTCAAGGCGCATGCGGTCGCACAAAGCCCTTGAGGCTACAAGCTCTGAGTTGCAAGCGCCATGACGGCTCAGCGTGCTCAAGCTGCAGCTGATGATGACGATGAGACTCGTGCACATGAACCGCACGGCGGAGGAAGTTGTTAAAGCCCATGGCGCATGACCTCACCTTTTGCCGGCAGGGTCTAAAGGCAGGAGGTGGAAACAACTCAAACTGACACGACCAGTTATGCAGTAGAAGAAACCCATTCCCAAGCTTGGTTTCCTTGACACAGTGTTGTCGGCAAACTTCCCCTGACTGGGGCTTTGCTCTTCGACAACATATCCAAGAGGTTCAGCACATGATGCGAAAGTGAACAGTAGCGTTGGGTTTGTAGTGGTTGACTGTTACGTGCGGGTGAGTTAAGTCGCATCACGGTACAGCGTTGGTTCCGCCATGGGTTGCCCAGGGGTGTCAAGTGCTCAAACGTGTTATCGGTATGTTATCGGTAGCATTATCGGTCAAAAGCATCACTTGGAACAGAAAACACTCTGATCGAACAACTGATAAAACAATTGTCTTTATCGGTGAGTTTCTCTGGCTATCGGTGAAGGCTGTTTATGAAAAGGGCAATAATTTAAGGGACCCGCCAAGACCACCAGTCTCTTTTCACGAGCGTGAAGCTGAACCAGCCAGCGCTAGCTGCGCGTCAAGTAACAGAGGGTCAACGCATGAGAATCTGGTTGATGGCAGGCAAACTGCTCGCAATTTGCAATCCTTGGTGCGACTTGCAATTATGTCAGCCGAGCAGACAAAACAGGCGGGCCCGAGCAGACCTGCAATAGCAGAACGCACATGGGCAGGCGGAAGGCGGCAGACTGTCAGAAACTTGGACGCTGCAAAGCAACAGGGCAAATAGACGTGGTCTGGAGTCTGCATTTCACGGATTCCAATTTGAAATTCCTCCAGTTTGCAAGTTGGGCTGGCTAGAGTGGAGCGCGCTGGTGCAACCAGAATGCCCGAAAGTGCAAACCTTAGGAGTGATTTTGCTTGCCCAGCACCCTTCCGTTCTTTAAAGTTGCATGCTTGATCCTTTCAGGTCATGCAGGATCCTATGCGTCCATCATATTGGTTTTCAAAAGTGTCACAGCAACGTTGAGAGTAGCGGAGCCTTTCAAACGCCTTATCACACTCATTTTCTCAGGCAATTTTGTTGGGCCGGGGATATGCCCCGTGCTTGGCCCAATTGGGGTGCTTGAAGATGTCATGCAGTGACCTGTGCAGCTGGAGGCAATTGTATCGAAGAACGGTTTACTGGCTGGAACACGCCTTGGTGGCCCCTCGCTGGCCAGCAGGCAACCAACTGTAACTGCAGCGGCCATGTGTTTGACGTTGATGCGCAGCGAGAGGATACTTTGGAGGCGTCTCACCAAGCACTTGTGCCCGGTTGCTCGTGTGGCACACCCCCATTGAATCCATCATCCGAGCATAGGCAGGGCATAACTTGAGCGAAGCGGCAATGCCGATCGCTGTGGCCACGTGGCGTGCCAGCTCAAGGGAGGCGTACGCAGTGCCAAGAGGTCATTGAGGAGTCATTGAGTTCCCAGCCTTGTGACGAATCGCTTCCTTGCATTGGACACATAGGGAGGGACCTGACTTTGAACATGAAGCAAGTGCAGCAGACCGTGTGGACGCCACTACAAATGAAGCGCCTTCAAGAGCATTGTGAGTGAAGGTGATGGCTGATGCCCCGACAAAGTATTCTAATGAGATGTCTGTTTCATGCCGAGAAACAGAGACAACTTTTTCGTGAATTCCCGTGAGATTCATGTCGGCTTCAGCGACGCCTAGGAGGCGGTGGCCTAGGCTGCCCAGCTCAGCAGCTCAGCGTCGCTCAGCTTCGCTCTGCGCATCCGAAACTCTGCCAGAAAAGTAAGGAAAGAGGTCTGCGGTCTGCCCTTCAAAGGCAGAGCGAGATTTACAGAGCTGCTTTTCGACATTTCATGTCATCCCTACCTTTGATCAGAATTTTGAGAAAGCCTTGCTCTCTGTGATGCTCGAAAGTTTCGAAGTACGAGGTCTCCAGAAAAGGCATGCGGCAAAGTGGACCTCGCAGGGTAAGCAAATACTTCAGTAAGAACGCTTTGACTATTGCAAAGATCAAAGTGTCACGGTTTGCGCAGTTTGCGCCAATGGCGCCAAGCTCGATTTCTTCTTAGGTCTTTACATTCCCTCGGACGATCGCTGATGCAGGAGCTGCAACAAGGGCATGAGCAGGGCGCGTGAGTGGCTGATCACACAAGCGGTATTCATGCTGGCTCAAATCTGTTTTAACGTTTACATGCTGTCACCTTGTCATGTGATTGCTCACATTCTAGCCACCAGCTGTTCAAGCACTAACATCCAGAGATTTGATTTGCCCGCCCTCCCAGACCCATTGGGAAAGATGTACATACTGCGAAGGCCGGAGGAGCCTCCTGTTGTGCATATCTAATTCCGTGAGCGGGTTCGGTTTATCACATAGCACTTTGACTGGACCAGATGTTGCGCGTGTGCTATGTTCCTGCCAAAACAGTTGTGAGGACTTCTGCAGTAGAGAGTGAGTTGGACATGTGCTGTACATGTACATCCTGTGGATAGCATGCTGGCGGCTAGAATGTAAATGTTTGAACGAGAAGGTTCCCTGCAAAATCCAAACATCTGCACAAAAAATAGTTCTCTGGTAAAGGTCAGCTCACAGTTTTCACAGTGGCGACTGGATGTACATGGCATCGACTAAATGCTGTTGCGCTTGTCGTGCATCTAGGTCCTATAGACCATACGCAGGACAGTATCGCATGGCAGTACACTGATGCAACCTCACGACTGCAGAGAACGGCTCAACGTGAGCAGCAAAGTGGTGTTTATGCAGAGGCTTCTGAGCTAAGACTGCCGCATAGCTTATTCCATGTGCTGGGCTCTCCGACCTCCTCGGCTTGCTCCGCTTGCTCCTGGGCCAGCCCTGCTATACCCTGAAGTGGGTGCTGGGAGTTTTTTTCTCCAAGAGAGTATCTTCCTTCTGGAGTGACATCTTATTGTTTGCGCAGTTGCTGGATGTCTCATGCTAATGTTGCGGACTGACCAATAGCGCAGGCTGAAACTTCACGTGCTTTAGGCAGGAAGCAGCGGAGCAGGCGCTCTGTGAACAAGAAGCAGCTGCCAACGTCAACTGACCTTGAATTAACGAGCAGCCCTGCAACAAAGGGAAATCTTGACTGATGTGGACAATCACAATCTGTGCACCCGCCTACTGCGACGATTTGCCCGCGGACGGAAGTCGCATGACATAGAAAGGGGTAAGAACTCTAGGGAAGTTAAGTGGCTGATGTGAGAACAGCATGCTTAGACGCTTAGAGGGAGACAGTCCACCGGCGGAGCATGGTCAGTTGAGGCCTTGAAAGCTCGGAGCCACCATGTTCCACAACGGCGCTTGAAGTTAGACAACTGTCCAGCTGCTGATTCGACGGTGCACTGCCCATGCCCCCAATGGAGTAGCGGACCTACCCAGCAACTTGCTCGATTGCGTCCGTGACATATGCCTCGCTTGCCCATGGATTCCGATACGCATCCATCTGCGCCATCAATGCGACGGAGCGAAAGGCTAGCTAGCCGCCAACCATCAAGAGAACGGATCGCTATGGCCAAATGGTGCGATACGAGGCCTATCGAGCAGCAGAAAGAAGTCCGCGAGTCCGGAACCTTTGGGGCTTGCCGCGCCAACGTTCATGTGTCCAAAACCACGTATCTTTGCACTAAACACTCGATCCTTCGACAGCGGCCAGAGATGTGAGAACCAAGCAGGTGCAGAAGGGCACTGCTTCAAATGTCTATGTGATTGCTGGGGCCCTTCGGGGGTCATACTATCCGTGATCACGCTATAAGACGGACTAGGTTGTGCAGCCATAGACTGTCTAATACTAAGA
>CAJNIZ010043771.1:29893-45890 GCA_905231905.1 Symbiodinium pilosum
GTCTCATCACGCTGACACTTTGAGATGGCTTATACTGCTATGAAGCGTAGATTTAAATGGCCAGGCTGGCCAGCAACCAACCCCTTCTTGAACGTCGCCGCATCGCTGCCACACATTCAGGGAGCCAGAATGGGCTATAGGATGTTAACAGCTATGCGCGCTTGCGCGAAGCTCGTGCGGATTCACCGCGTAGTTTGAGTTTTCGCTATTGACATCCTGGTTTGCGTTGAGCCATAGTTGAAGTTGAAGGCTTGCGCCAACCTTGCAGCGTGCTTGCGCAGAGCTTGCGCGCTCGAGGGCTTTTGGCAAATTACGTTATCTTGGGTTTTCTTTTGTATATAAACCGTAGACAAGGGTCTTCGGACAACCTCAACATGAACTGCCCCCTACCCTAATCTAAACAAACATAGGTCTGTGAAGGCTATTGTCTTTTGAAAAGGGGGCGCGTAGAGTTCACATTTGCTTGGGGAGGGTATATAACCCCAATATACAATATAGTAGTATCCATTTTTGCATTGTCCTTATATATAACCCCAATATACGAAAAAAAACATTGTAATCCCCATATACTTATAGCAATATCCATCCTATTTTCCATTCTCCCTATACATAACCCCAATATACTATGTAGCCATCCCGGCTGCCAGTACTTGCCGTTCACCTCCTCCTCGAAAGTGATCTCATCCCACCTCCAAAGGCCAGGAGGTCTTCTTTGAGCAAGCTTTGCAGGCAAGGATCTTCAAGAATGGAAACTACTATATTACTATAGGGATTATATAGGGGTTATATAGAAATAATGGAAAAGAAAATGGAAACTACTATATTTGACCGGGTGCTTCAACACAAACTACAGTAGCTTTTAGCTTCCGCTCAGTTTTCCCGCTAATGCACATTGTCATCAAGCAGCCAGAAATGAGCTAGCACATAACGCAAGACTCATAATAGTACTAAGCTTGCCAACCCTTAAAATCTGAAGAAATTTGTGTCAAGAGGCTGGAGATCGCCGTCCTCCCGCTCATGGCAGTTGTCCAGAGTGATGGGAGGTAGCTGGATCACCTGCAGCCCATGGAAACAGTTATCCTCAACTAAATGAATTGTGGTATGGCTTTTTAAAAAAGATAAGTTTTTCAGAGCTTACGTCGGGAATCTATCAGGGTCTGCAGGGCTTGTACATAAGAAAGGCTTTTCTGATGTTGTTCTGCAATTTGGGGTCCCCTCCGGCCATCCCCTAATGAGGCTTCTAGTAACGCGCGGGTATAAGGCGTGACGCTATCTTCAGATAGCGAAGCTTTGTAGGGATACTATTGTTACTTGTTACTGCTGTTTCAGAGGCCGGGTTCAGGGTTCAGGGATTGGAGTTGCGGAAAGGACCGATGGGAAGCCGCTGATAAATGTCCAGTTGGTCCAAAGGTCCTAAATGTTCGATTGAGAGGCCTGCATCCTTCTGGCCTCCACAACCGAAGAAAAACAGCTGCCAGCTTATGCTCCTGAACAGAAGGTCGTTCATCAAAATGCCGTTTACCCACAGGGTCCATCCCAAACGAGACCGTTTACATATGGCATCCTGCTTCTACCGCAGGGCCTTACTCACTCATGCATTTCTCTTTGATCTGCTGCGACGGTTTATCGACGGAAGCACAACCCTGGACATATTTCAGCCTTGGCATTATCTTACATGAGCCACTGTCTAACTCCTAGTATCCCCCTTAATTATTTCATAGCCCCTATACTACTCCCCTATGTAATACCCGTTTAATTAAGGAGTATAGACTATGGCTCCCATGATCATAGTCTGCCACAATAGTGGAAGCTGCGCTGGTCTTAAGGGGCAATCTCTGGGCCTCCTTGAGCTTCTCCTCCGTGATATCGACTCCTTTCCGCCAATCCTCCACATAGTTTAAGCTTCAGGGTTTAGGAGCATAATCCGAGCTCTTGATCAATGAAAACCCCTAGATTAAAATCTTGGGGGCCAGAAAAGGGGGCATCAAAGGCTGCTTCAAAGGCAGAAGCATTTTGGTGGTCAAAAATTCTTGGGGGGGGGCGCCCTTGTTAATTAAGAGCTCGAATTAATCAACAGGATGTGGCGGCAACGGCCCAGAATGGCTCAAATTATTACGTAAATAAAAAAGGGACACACAAGTTAATAGCTGCTGTAAGTGGAAATGGGAATGGTGATTCGGAACAAGGGTGATACAGGCTGCAAGAACAGCTACCCTCCGCAGAACATTGTGGGAACACCATGTAGCCCCGGTTCAAAACGTCAAAGTCAGAAATCTTCGTATGACCCTTGCTGGACTTCAATGCAAATGAGTTCGGGAGGTTGGTCATGTCTGCTTCCAAGGTCTAAAACCCACCATGCGCATAAGCTAGTCGAAGTTTAGAACAAGGCTAAAATTCCAATCTGTTCATATCTCCTTTTGCGTCAGCCCTACAACAATGAGGAAAACGTCGTATTCTCTCGTGAAATCTAACAAAGATGAGTTCAGGTATTTTTTGATTGCCAGAAGAGGCTTCATGGTACCTGTGGCTGAAGCTTTGCCCCTGTAAGTTTGGCGTCCTGTCCTCCACATCCTCCTCGGTGAGATCAATCTCACACCAGGGGTCTTCCGCCTTGCCAATCGTCACCTTCACCATGTCCTCAGTTTCTTCTTCAATCCCCAAGTCCAAAACCATGGTCCCTTACACCAAATGTCAATCAGGGGATGTCAGGGAAGACTGCCTGCATCACATCTGCAATCTAGAATCCACGTCATTGCAAAGCACAATCAATTCCGCCCCTGAAACCCTACTGCCACTTGCTGCAGAAGGCGCCCTCCGCGATGAATCGAGCTGAGGTAGGGCAGTCGAAAACTTGAGCAGCTTAGGGGAGCCGCTGCGGATGCATCGCATGCATGTTGGCGGGAATAAGGTGAATAGGAGTTAGCATCATGACGGCAAGACAGGGAATGAACTGGATGATGACCATGATGATGGTGATGGTGATGATGATGAACAGACCGAGCCCTGGTGGAGGCATCATAAACATGTCGGCACAGCAGCAGTGCAGCCACAGTAGCAATGACAGCCGTCGCGATGGTGCCAAATCATGGCAAAGCTTGTAAGATCTCGTAGGGATGATGATAGCAAAGAGGATAAAATATGATAAAATGCCAATAAGACTAGTGGCAAAGGCAACGACAGAGACAACATTACAGTAACGATGAGTCACATCATGCGGAGAAAGTCGCATCATCAGCGTGGGACAGCGCGTGCTGATGGCCCAAGCCCCCAGCCAGCAGCGCCGCGTTTCGGCGCATGGCCGGCCCCAGCTCGTCCACGGGGGCCTGCGGGGCGCAGTGGCTTCTGGGATATAGCGTTCAGCAGGACTGCGCTTGTAAGCTTGTACAAGTAGGGGTTAAAAGGGTTTTAGAGATGAAGCTGCTTAGGGCTTAGCTTTAGGAATCTTGTGGCTTAGGGATTTAGGGTTTGGGGCGTTTGGGTCCGGGGTCTAGGGCCCTTCGTCATGGATCTATTCATGCTCTGTATGGTTGGGGAAACGGACAAAGCCCCTCATTGACCTTTCCGAAGAATGTTGGTGGCCGGAGGCAATACCTGAAGTATAGGCTGACTGTTGAGGCTGAACTAGTGACCGATAGATGGTCCTAGGCTCCATGTGTATAATCAATATAGAGTATACACCTCAAAAATACCTCAAAACTGTATTGGTAGTGTCGTGGGCCCGTGGCGTCTAAGGTGATAGAGGAGGTTGAGGGCGTCTCTCCCGGCATTTTTCTGAAATTAATGCGGTGATGAGAAAACGAATGCGGACAAGGCGGGCGAAGCCACGCGACATTTGCAAAGAGACGTTCAGCTTTGCACTCCCTGAATTGCAAGTGGAGTTTGGCAAAGAGCTCTTGGGGTGCCAAGATTGGCGATGGGAGGCCCTAACTGAAGCAAGAGGGGCCCCGCGAGTGATGTAGGGCTTGCCCCAAGCTCATCCCATAAGCATAACTCCAGGTCCAAAACCTAGCCAGAATGCCAGTGGCGGCCTCCGGAAGAAGGCAGCCCATGGAGATGTGAAGCAAGCAGAGCCTTGACCCACGCGAGATCACACGAGTCATCGGCTTCTGATTTGTACTTACAGGCCTGTGGGACTTAGTAGCTCCTTGTACTTGAAACTAGAAGCCCACCTTTGCTCCGCGGACCCAAGTTGATTGCCACAAATGGCATCACACAAAGCAGTTACCCAATCCCACCAGGCATTTTGTTCCGCAAACAACTTTGCTCAGTGGA
The DNA here is from genome assembly GCA_905231905.1 of Symbiodinium pilosum. Lineage (NCBI taxonomy): Eukaryota > Dinophyceae > Suessiales > Symbiodiniaceae > Symbiodinium > Symbiodinium pilosum. The sequence continues at coordinate 34,166 of CAJNIZ010043771.1, forward strand.
CCTGATCAGAAATCGGCTTGTCCGAAGTGCAGACAGCTTAGAAGAACTGAACTTGCTGAGGCTTGCTATCTGATTATCCCCGTCTAACCTGAGCACACCCGAGTACTTGGAAGAGACGCATCTTCAATGAGGCTTCAGCAGCGCATCCATCCGAAGGTATCGGTTCGCAAATTCCATAACCTGATGCAAACTGAAACTGGGCTACCCAGTTATATCCACAATGGTAATTGTAAGGGACTATAGGACTTGTCAATACTCTACCTGGTTATGATTCAGGATTCTCCCTGCCAGGCCTTTCTTAGCAGTCCTGAGGTCAATTAAGGCTACTACAAAATTTTGCAGACCCTAGCTTTACGCCATTGTCATATAGAAAGCCAAGGAGTTTAAAGCAATCCATGCAGAGCAACGTACAATCCCAACGTCCCACAATACCACTTTAAAAGGGGCTTCTGGCTAGATCAGGATGCTTTTTGTTGAGCAGTCTTGCGGCCCCCGTGGTTTGCCTGCAGCTGCGGGCCCTGAATCCAGACCCTCAAGTCAGGCCCAGGAGCGCAGGTGCTTGCTCCAGAGCTCAAATCAAAGAAGTAGTTTGAAAACTCTAGCAAAACCAAGATTTGCTAGATGCGAAGGCTACCAAGTTCTCTGAGGCAACGAACAGGCAGCCCCTGAAGGCATATGCTCCTCTACATTCTCTGCGCAGCGCCTCCACTTCCCCAGAAAAAAAATCCCCATCCAGGAATCCCAAGGCCTCGAGGCAGGGCAGGATGATCTTGTCCAGCTCCTGGGACTTTGGGGCCTACCTCAACCCCAAAGTATGTTAAAAAATGACCTTCGAGCTATTTTTAGTGGGTTTGGGATATCGTTTTACCTACTTTTGCGGTCCAGGTAGGGCTAAGGAGTGTAGGATCGCAGGTAAGCTAAAGAAGTCAGGGGCGGCTTGGGCTTCGGAAATACGAGGACAGGAGGAACCATCGAGACAGTTGAGATTCACAAGGAATACGCATCAGATGTAGGAGTCTAAGAGTCCATGCTACGGATTGACTCACACGGGGATTGTCTTGATAAGCTCGTTTTTTTTGTTTTTTTTTCCGGTCTTGTTGCTGCTCTAACTGATGTCATAGAAGCTGCTTGTCCATGAACCCATGCAGTGCAGATTTCTTGCATTTGCGGGTCTCTTCTACGGCTCAGACTGTCATCACTGAGCGACTGTCCTGTGCCTGCAAGTTTTCAGCCACGCGGTCAAACTGAGCCAGCCTGATCTCACAATCTGATGGGAGAACTTTAGCCCTGCAAACTACTCATATGTTCCCAGTGTCCATGTGTTTTTAAGCTCTTTGAAATTGATCATCCATTATTGGGGTAGTATCCCTAAACCCTAAATTGTAGTTTCCAGTTCTTTTCCAATATCCCTATATGAGTGACGGTCAAAACCCTTTACATCTTGCAATGGACGCCAAATTGGGGGTATCGCTTTTCCATGTTCCATCGCTTTGCAAGGTTTTGTATTGAACCTGCGATCATGTGATTTTTGGGGTGTGGCTTTTTAATTGTTGCCATTACAGGGCTTTCGCCTGAAAAATCTACAGTGTCGTTTGTTGATGTTCCCGTCGCTTTACAGGGCGTTTGCTTCCCATGTCCGCTACTGACATAACTCCTTACAAACGATTGACTGTGGCTCATACGACCCCATAACCCCTCTTGGAGTAATATCCCCAATATCCTAGCATGGCACTGCGTTGAAGCCAAATCGTGAGCTCGCCCTTAATAGCAGGAAAGCGGCGCGAGAGCAAATTCGGGGAGCTCTCCCCGGTACCTGTGGCTTCATGGTGGTTAGTAGGGAATAAAGGAATAAACATGATCCCCACATCGTCCCTGTATGATGTATTCCTTATTCCTTACTACCCCTCAGTAAGGTGGGGCCAAAGGATTTGCTTCAGCATTTGCTGCTCGCAATTGATCTCGGGATGCTTCCATGCTTCTCACGTAGCAGCAGACTTGCAAGCCAGCAGAGCTCCGGAGCACAAGAACTCGTCCAGCATGCACAAGACCTTGCAGAGCAATAACTCGATCCGGTGCACAGCTGAGAGGAATTGATGCCTATCCTGAAGGAACAGGAGCTGCAGGCAGCAGCCTGTGCAAATCACAGTGAAAAAACAATCTAAGACGCAGTATCTGTCTCTGGAAAAGAAGAGTACCTTTTTCTTGGAATGGGGTCCCATGATTTCAGAGCCGAACCAGGAAGTTTCGTCAGTTTCCGGCCTCCTCGTCTCGTAGAGGCCGTCGACCTCCGCTGAGGGCGGCCTGCGCTCATCCAGGCGAGAAGACTCTCTTTTTTTTGCAGAGCTAGATCGGTACAGGAAAGGGATTCCTCTCCTGTCACCAAGTAACACCATTAGCACTAGCAGCGGCAGCAGCAACGACGACAACATCAACAACAAAGAAATTCAGTGCCGTCTGTGATGAGTGACTACATGATGCGTGCCGAAGCTCACCCTGAAGCTTTGATCGCATATCCCCAGCCTCAGAGGGATCCCACGGGATCTCCCATCCCCTTGGCCAAACTGGCTGTGGCATGCTATTTCGCATCTCGTGCAAGCAGCTCGCACGAGAATGCTTGGGGCGTGGGCGGGGAGTTCGGCAGCGGTGAGGTCTCCTCCTTGCCAAAGGCACATGTACTCTCAGTGACACTGAGCAGCTCGCTGCACTGCGCGAATCCGAAAGCCTGAAGGCAGAGAAGCCCAAAGCCTTGTCCCGTCAAGGCTGATCTTGGCCGACATGTAAGTTCAGCAACCATCACTGCGCAAACAGCAGGGTCCTCGGTGGCATCTGAGAGGTCACTGTCGCTGTCCTCGTGGAAACACCGAGGTTATGATGCCCATCTCCGTGTCATGCCATTTAAGCGACGAAGAGTGGCCACAATTTCACACTCTGATTACAGTCAAGCGAGGAGGCATGTTGAGTCACTTTGCATCCTGCAGCTTTACAGAGCAACCGAGAAGCCGCCATTTGCTTGCTTACCTAAACACTCTAGAAAGTCGAGGACATCAAGCTCTGGAATCTGAACCTCAGGCTCGTGAGCCCTTCAACCAGAAGTGAACCCAAACAGAGCCTGTCCCTTCGCGAGCTCCAGAAGCGGTTCTGCGAGGCTGCTCAGGTCCTTCAGAGCACTGGGCATGGCGGGCACTGAAGCGGCCAACTCTCGGGGCACAAAAAGCTCCACGTACGATTTTCTGAGCCCACACGTGAGGATCTTTTTTGTCCTCGCGTGCTGCCTGTTTTAAATTAGAGTAAAGAACACCACACCAGGTCACACTTAGTTGAGGATGCTGAAGTAAATAAAGTGGAAAGAGCCTGTGGGATACATGTGGGTACCATCACTTGCAAATTGTTGAAAAACCAGTGCAGCTGCATTGGGGCCCGCCTCCCTCTCCTCCCGCGCTCGCGGAACACGCTTTGGCAGTAACTGTGGAATCTCCTCATCTCCCAGCGTCACAGGAGCCGGCATGGCGCAGTTGGCTGCCCTTCAGTGCAAGTGCGTCGCAATTACTAGCACGGTCCTCTACACAACACACAAGAATTCAGGTTCAGTCCCCGTCTTAAGGGCCCCGAAGCTGAAACCATGATTTTGAGAAACTCACATGTCTCGTTAAGAATTTAGGGGCATGGTTGTGTCTGAGGCGAGGTTTGCAGATGCTTCTGGGGTGGCCTAACCTTCAAGTCAGAGGTCACCTCTTTGTTCAGCTGCTTTACACTGCCTGAACTGCTTTACACGGCACGAACAATAGAGGTACTTGAAGGATTTCTAGAACTGCCTAATGAAGACAACACGACATGTCCAGAACTTGGGATTGCACTGCACTTATGAAGACTGGAGCCCAAATCCATTAGCCAGTTTTTTTTCAAGGGCGTGTGCTCCGCCTCGCCACCCGGATGCTACTATATAGCTGATTGAATGCCTTGGCAAAGACGGTTTGCTTCAGCAAAATTCAATCGCCCGGGAGCTGCACAGGTCCGCGCCTTATGTTTTGTGAGAAGTTGAAAATCTTCAGGATGGCACGGAAGGTTGACAATACTGTTAACTATGTAGTGTCAACTTCACGAGCAGACGTTGGGAGAGGAGCCAAGGTAACAGAGTTCGTTGGCGTAGCCACGCCACAGGGCTGGATGTGTACCGATCGGAGGGGATGCTAAGATCTCCAACTTTGCTTGAGTCCCGGGATGCGAGCGAGAAATTCACACTTACACGCAAGGGCACGGGGATAAGGAATATGAGGAATAGTCATCTGAAAAGCGAGGTGGGACCGAAATTGCTAAAGAGGAAGCCCGAACAGCTTGTCGGCACAGCAAGTTTCAGTCACACATCCTAGCAAGCTCAGCTCCTTTTCGGCGCCGGTTGAATGCAAAGCCTGTAAGCTGTCTGCAGAGCTAGGCACATGAGCACAGCAGCTGCAGAAACTCGAACTCAACCTGTTCTTCGCCGGAGTATTGGGTGAGTCTACGTGAGGGGTTTTCAACTTTCAGCTTGTGACTAGTTGACTGAGGTACTAGTAAGTAGACAACCACCAAGCGACCTATGCCAGCACCTGTGCTGCAACCGAGATGGAGCGGGCTCATGTCTGGCAGCTGGCGAAATCTGGTCGCGATGGAGGGCGGGTGCTTCGCAACCTGTGCAAATTGCTAATCACTGCATCCCAGTGCCACCTCTATGCTTCTTACCCTTTGTTCACGCACAGAACCCTCACAGCTTCATGTATGCAATGTCAGTAGCAGGGTCTGCTCATTGGCCGTTGGAACTACGCTTACCTGTAGGCGAGCCGACTTTGCGAAGCAGGAATGCGATATCAACATACTATACTATGCTATAGTAGACTATGATGTACCATAATATACTACAGTATGAGCACGGATCATGTGAGAAATCTGTGTCCTGAATGGAAGTCCTCGTCTGGCATCAAGGCAAGCACCGGTCACCAGCACTCTACTTAGGTTGGTAAGACTTTGCTTGGACCCCTACTGAGGGTTCATGGAAAAGAAAATGGAAACTACCATATGACTATATAGGGGTTTAGCGTTCAGCTACCGATCAAACATGATATCTTACGCCACAGCCATTGAGCATTCCCCAAAGTGCCACTTGGGCGAAGAAGCCAATGGTCAGCAGAAGCCTCGAGAGCGCTCTCGACCAGGAAGCCCCAACAGCAAATGTTACCTTGCCAGAGAAAAGGTTGGAACCAGCACCCATTGCGAAAGCCCGAAGTTGAGTCCTAACGCTATGTTGAAATTCTCCAGCTGCAGTAGAATGGGGAAACCCTAGCCAAAGTGACCTGGATGAGGTCCACACGTTGCCCTCAGTTTCCTTCAAACTTCAACTCAAGGGCACATTGACATCTGGCTGGGCCCCGACATTTGCACATCATCTCTTCAATACTCCTGCTCTTTGGTCCTACATCGTCAATCCCAATCAGCCCCACACATCGAAACCCTAAAGCCTGAAACCCTAAACCCCTAAATTAAGCTCTAAACCCAAACTCCAAAGCCTTTGGTACATCTCCATTACCCCTTGCCGTTCATTGCCACGGTAGGCCCATACGGTCGGGCATCTTAAGGCTCTCTGGCCAAGTGGCCCAAGTATCATCTCGTAGATGATCACCTGAGAAGGACACGGGGAGATTCTCCAGACTGGGTGAATTCTCCTTAATCATGGGTTCCAGGTATCTGTGCGGATGTAATAGGGGATTTTAGGGGTCCCTTCGGATATTGCGAACCTCCCACATGGCATGAGAGAGGTGCTTCGCCTGCACAACACTTGCATACGGCCTCTTCATTCTGCGGTGATGCTGCTGACAGATGGCTCAGACCCGGGCGAGGACGTTCATCGCTACCAAGGGGTACCGCATGAATGTTCGCATGGCATGGAGGAAGCTAGCAACCTGCCACAAGCCACATTGGAGAAACAACAACAGACCAGCAAGGAGGCAGGCCTGGTTCTTGGGTCCCAAGTTCTCACCCACCACTGCCGAATCCAGGCCATATTTCCGCCTCATGGGCACGCTGCCGCTTTGAGGTCTTGGCTTCTGTGACATTTGAAAGAGGCAGCGTGAGCTCTCTAGTCTGCGCAGGAATCTTTTTGGAAGCTGCAGCCTCTCAAATCTTTTACCTTGGCGCTTTTGCTGAGAACTAGATTTCCGAATCGAGGTGATTTTTGCGCATGAGCGATCGAGCGCATGGTCTCAAGTCTCAAGCATCCTCCTGCTTATTTGCCAGCATCTGCCCCAGTGGTAGGACCCTTGAAGCAAGATTAGCTTGTCTCCCCCCCCCCCCTTCCCGTGGATCCAAGGCCCCGCACAGAAATCTCTTCTCGTTGAGGATGGCGGCAGCGTTCATGAGGAGCAGACCGGCCTCCGAGTACTTGTATCAGAAAATGGAAACTACTATAGTATAATAAGGTATATTAAGGTATATCTCGGAATTACATCGGGATAATGCAAAGAAAATGGAAACTACTAATTGGGGTTTTGGGTTTAGGGCGGTGGCGGTGGTGATGGTCCTGTTGCTAGATACGAGCTGATAATACCGCTGGTCACACTTCTTGCAACAAGAATAACATCACTTGTACCACCTGAAGCTAGGCAACAGATGCTGCTCCTACAACAGAAGCAGAAGCGCTGCCCACCATTTTCTGAAATGTCCTGATCCAACTGCAAACACATCTTCAGAGTCTTTATGGATGCATATGTATATGTATATACATATGACAATTTGTTAATATACATATATACATATATGTATATGTGTGTTCCACGCATCTCAAGCCCTCCAAAATTCCAAGGCCTCAAAAAGGTGCACCAAGCCGATCGCCATCAGCAGCAGTGCCCGGGGGCCACCTGTGCTGGACAGGGCCTGCTTGCTGCGGGCCTGCAATGGGTAATCCACTGCATCCCAAGAAAACACATCGTGACCAAAAACAACAGCACAATCCGACAGAATCTCGAAATAAGCATCAAAGCCACAGTTAAAGGCATTTCCCAAACACGGGACCTCCGATTGACATGACTGCTATCAAAAGGGAGGGTAAGCCAGTGTTGGAGCTAAACCCTCCCAGGATCTCTTGTCTTTTCCTAAATCCGCCCTACAAGGCGAATAGCCCTTCCTTGATCTGCCAGAACTTGAGAAATCCAACAGAGAATCCCCAGAATGTCCCTGTAGGATCCCTACAAACGCAAGAGAAAGCCGCACGTACAGAACACACAATGCAGTACGCGCACAAAACCTACGCATAGATCTACATTCGTGCTCTATGCAGGTCCTCTGACATGAAATTTGCATTGGCGCGTGTTGTAGAATGTTTTCCAACAGTGTGCTTTCTAATTCGCGATTGGGATACGATTTAAAATGACAACATTGTGTTTCTGCTTGGTTTTTTAGTAAGGTCGGAACTACACATGAAGTCTTTGCATTGTGTTCCATACAATTTAGATACCATAGTCGCCATCCTACGGGCTTCCAACAATGGTCCCCTAGTTTGCAGAAACCTTCCTCCCTGAAAAAACCTAGTTAGTCCCAGCTTCCTTCCACGTTCTTTTCCAGGTGATTCTCCATGTAAGGGGGCCCGCTCCATGTTCGGGGGTGTCCAAACCCCAAATAATCAACATACATAATGCTTCTGTAACACCCCTATATACCCATAACACCTCATCACCCCGACATACCCATAGATTTGTTCGGCAAAACGGAGCCGGGTAGCCTCGCCCCAGGCGTCTCTCTCGGGAAAATCCCTCCCGCCAGCTCTAAGCCAGAAGCCGAAGAATCCAAACGTGGCTTAGTAACCTGCTTCGCTTGAGGGTGTATCGGGCTGCTGTTAAGGAACTTAAACTAAGGTTACCATATTGGGTATACAGAGTTTACCCAATACAGTAACCTAAGTTCAGTTCCCTAACAGCAACCAAGTGTAGGGTGTAGGATTGACAGTTTGGGGTCTAGGGTTGATGCCCGAAGGTTCAGGAATGAGAGGTTAGGGTTCAGTTCAGGTTTGAGCGTTCAGGGTTTAGGATTCAATGTTCGGTATTGTGAGCTTAGGGTTCAGGATTCAGGGTTTAGGCTTCAGGCGTTAAGGGTTGGGGGTTCAGGATTTAGCGCCCAGGCGGCCAGGATTGAAGGCTTACGCACAGGGTTCAGGAGTTAGGTCAAAGTTTCCAAAGCATGACAAGGGTTCGCTCGAAGTCCGTCCCGTTTGCCGGTCCTAACACTAAAACTAAGAATGTAAGCTTGCCACCCCGGCCGTGATTCTTGCAGCCGGCAAATGTTGAAATTTCGTTCAAAAAGTCAGAACGCTCTCCTTGTAGTTGTTGAGAAGTTTTGCAGAAAATACGTTTCACAGTGTTGGGGATAAAGTCGCAAAGGTTCACCTCCGCCAAAAAATGCGCTGGGGCGTTTCGGGCAGTTGTTGCAAAAAGCTTTAATTTTGTGCCCTAACTGTTAGCAAAAGACTTCTCTGCGCAGCTTTGAGTAAAAGCACGAGATGCTTCACAGTTTGCGAAGTTCAACTTTCAGCTTGTAGGAATACTTAAAGCGTTCTCTTGTCGCGAAAATGTGTCTATTCGGCTCTTCAGGTAACAAGTCGAAAAGCTTCATGTTTTGCATGAAATTCATGGTCTCTTGTGGGCTAGGAGTGTGCGTCGTTTTGCTTTTCTTGAAAGCATTAGACGCCTCGTATCCCCATTCATTCGCGTATTTCATAGAGAGGTACGGACACACGTTATAACTTACAAGTAGGAGCCTGATTATGGCTTCTTCGCTCGCGATGTCTCCGCCACCCCACAGAGCAAAACGACCAACTTTGGGGTACGGGCTATGGCTATGGTAGCCTGTGGTGTCTCCATTGCACCATGGGGCACAGGTCATGATTTACTTGTGTAGTGACCCAGTTTTACCTTTCTCCGTCGCGATGTCTAGGCAAAACAGCACTAGCACTATAGAACTTGCATCTTGTTCAAACACAGTTTGTGGTCTGGGTTGGGTTTTCAGCTTTCGATGGTGTTCCGACCCTAGGCTTTCCGAGTCCTGGTTTGACTATTCCACATGTTTTTGGAGTTTTTGACTTGCCGGCTTTTTGGGCTTTAGGGTTTAGGGTCTAGGGTTTAGGCAGTGTTTTAAAAAGCTGTTCTGCTCGACTTTCTTGCTGGGGTTCGTACTGTAGGGAATAAGGAGTTTTTGATGTGCGCGATTGTCCGCCCAAATCCATCCACAGCCTTTCGCAAACACTAATGACATGGACCGTAACCTTGATATCCTTGTATTCCTGTTCTGATCCATTAGGAAGCTGCATGGGCTCTACAAGTAATCATGCAGATTGATAGTGGACAAGACGAGCTGAACCATGGACCTGCTCTGCAAACTAACTGGCCGCTGCGCTCCGCATGGAAGTGTCAACCTTGAACCCCTATGCAGAAGCAAGATCTTTTCCGCTGACCCGCACATGGCAAGGCAGTGGTGAAACGCATGTGAGCAGCAGAAAGCTACGACGCATTAGGCTGACACTCCATGTGAACGTCACGTCCAGAGACGAGTGTGTTCTCTTTAGAGGCACGAAGTCTCTAGTCGATAGCATGCCAAGCATCGACACAGTGTCGCTCGTCAACACATACGAACAAACACATGGAATGCTACCAATTGCAGGCCAGGCAGAGGGAAGCGGAGAGGACTGAAAAATAGACACATTTTTGGGGTGCACATCTTGTTGCAGCTATACATGAAACTTTTTGTCTGCCAGGCACTAGTCTATGTACACACAAAGCAATGTTCTCAAACGGCAGGAAGCTTAAAGGTTCAAACGTCAATCGAAGGTCCAGGCAATCAGGCAATGCAGGACTCCAGAGCCCTCAGCTGCCAGAAAGGCCTCGCCACATGCTCCGGGCGTTTTTTTGCGTTTAGGGTTCAGGGGAGCAATAGGCTGCCCTTGCTTTAGCAGCTTGATCAAGTTTAAGCAGGCAAGCACTTGCCACACCTGGTAATCCATGGAATCCATGGAAATGCAGACGGGGTTGGAGAATCGGCTGCCAACTTTTTCATCGGACTACGGCGCGGAGACTGCATGGAGCATCCCGAAGCTTTGGCCAGCAGTTGCTGGCCCCGGAATGACCAAGGACTAGAGGTGAGATAGCAAGGCGCTTCAGGTTGAGGCCACCTAAACCTGGAGCTAAAGACTGATTGTGCCTAGGCATGCAGTCATCCGCCGTGTGTCGCCGATAAGATACTGAATGTTCTCAAAGGCCTCTACCCTTGGGCTGCTGCGGCTTCAACAGGGTTGGCGCTTGCAACCCTGTGGAAAATTTGAAGACCCTGCAGCACGGGCTTCGCGCGCTTGAAGACTACAAGCCTGCCTCGAAAGCGCAAAGGAAACCGAAGCCCTACACCTCAGGGCCCTGCACAGCAACCTACGAAAAGCCTGCTAGGCAGGCAGCACAATGATGCCTGGCATTCAAAAGACCCTTACGAAATGCACCCTCAATGCCACAGCAAGGTAGCCTAAAAAAAACAATTAGTTTATGCCGCTGCAAGGCATCATCACGAGACTACACAAAGAAGCCTTGCCCAAAGACTCGAGTCTGGGCTAGGACTCAAACATTAACTGAAGTGAAGGGGTGCAAGTTGCAGGACCGCTCAGCCGCTGTTAGGAGCCTGGCACGTCCTGGCCTTTGAACAGGAGCTCCCACATCACTCCTTGTGCAACAAAACACATCATCGGCCGCTGCCATGACACATACGCTGGGTGACGCACCGGACAAGTTTAGCTGACGTCTTCACAGCAACCCGGAGACAGGAAGGCGCATTCTGAAGCCAAGGCGCATCGTATTGGTAACGCTGAAGTCCATCTGGAACGGATTGGCGCTCCTGCAGAAGCGGCCACGGAACGAAACGGCTGTATGCGGTCTACCCAACTCCATGCCCCAGGACAGCCACGGGTTCGGCTCCTAATTACAGGAAACGGTGACGCCAAACCAACCTGCAACCTGAAATCTTGATTGGCCAAGCACGGTGGATTCACTACCTATCAGCACACAGTATACTTAGATTCAAAGCCGAAAGCTTTTACCCTGACGAGGAATGACAGCTCACAAAGCTTGCTGCAAGTAGATTTACATGGCTTGCTTGGAAACCTGGGCTTACAGGCCCAGAGTTCTCAAGCCAAGCCATCAAGCTCACAAACAGTCCAAGCGCCTTCCCCGGCCCTCTGGCCCCGCCGAAATCAATGTCGGTGAATTCCTGACAAGTCCACAAAGCCCTTCTAATTCGCCATACAGGTGCAATAGGGATCGATTCAGGAGCATGTGCCTAGATCAATGTTCACTTCCATTGAAAGCATAGAATCATACGAGCTATAGTTCAAACTCCTTGCATTCCCTTAAAATTCCTTATAATACTCCCCTACATAACCCCCTTTAAAGAGGCTTAAACTCTAGGTCATATGGTGAAAAGATGCTGGTGGAAGGAGCTCAGCCACACTGCCACAGCTTCTGCAAAAGCTGAGAACGGAGGATGAGTGTTTACCAAGTAGCATTGGGGGTTTAGGGTTAAGGGTTTCAGGGTTTAGGGTTCAGGGTTTCAGTGTTTAGGGTTTTGGGTTCAGGGTTTCAGGGCTTAGGGTTTCAGGGTTTAGGGTTTAGGGTTAAGGGTTTCAGGGTTATGGGTTTCAGGGTTAAGGGTTTAAGGGTTTCAGGGTTTCAGG